>JTDE01002375.1:13119-41434 GCA_014338405.1 Paragonimus skrjabini miyazakii
CAGCAGACAGACCGGGGTATCTCCAGGTCACTACAGTAGGATTCGTGATGGAGACGAAATCAATCAAAACGGCTGCATGTCCGCTCAAACCGAGTAGCGTGTTTAGTTCGAGATTGCTGTCCTTTAAGCTCTCAATTGTGAAAGAGTCATCAACGCACGAGTGCTCCAAGTGTCGCGTCAACGCGCGGAGCCTGATATATGTTCGGTAGTGACCGATGCTCCAAAAATATTGGAGGCGCACTGGCCTGAAGTTTGTGGACCGTTGGTAGAAAACGGCGGGAAGATTCACTTTCATAATATTAGCCGCCTATTAATGGTGCGTGATAAAAACCTGCGATGTTCAACACTTCCATTCCATCTGGAATTGATCTATCTTTGGTCTGACCAAAAGATATGGGCCATAATTAACTCCACAAGCCAACCACCTAATCTAACCAAACAAACTTGGCGGTAGACTGTTTCTAAACTAGCATTAAATTCTGGATTACCACACTAAAACGAAACAATGATGATAATGTATAACTTTCAAAACATCTGTTGGAAACATGTTCAGGTGAGAGCGATCGTTGTAGAAAATTACAGACGATGCAAAATAGACAACTATGTAATACGAAATAAGTGGGAGCCGTCAACAAAAGGGGCGTGATCTGAGAGGAAAGAGTTGCGGTTTGCAAAAACTTTGACGAATGCATCTGAAAATAAAATAGTTCTTGGGCTCCACAGATCCGTTCCAAAAGTTGTGGTTTTACATAAATTTACCCATATCAAGGTTATGTGTGGCCCCAAGTCTCACACAGTTCAAGTATAACAATACAAAAACTGTTGCGCATGCATTTCAAACTTTACGTCGATGTTTACCTCATTGCTGTCTACTTTAAGCCGTCTGTCCACGTATGACTCAACGTGCTCAACACCACATGAAGTCCTTAGAACGTTGACGTTATTGCCTCTCTGTATAATTTTTTTAAAAATCTTGAAGCCCGTCTATTGACGTGTCATTCACGTATTCGGACTTGACGTCGTGCAGATCATCGTGGCGTCTCTGTGCCACTAATACATTTACTGTGACTGTTCATTCGCATCTTTTCTGTGATTTTGTATTGTTTCGGAAATGTGCATGTTGGGTGTTTTGTGTATAACTGGCAATTTATCGTTACCGTTACATAATCTAAAGCCTAAAACCAGACCCAAATATGTCGTCAAAAGATTTCTCAAGTACTAGATGCAAATGACGTCGAAAAAATGTGGAAATTTATCAGCTTGGACGTGACAGGACGGAAAATGTCAAAATCCCAAGTTCATGGCTTCGTTGACTACTGGAAATCGTCCAGAAGTTGAAAACCTCACAAACTGTTCGGTCAGTATAGAGGTTTGAACGTCCGTTCGTAGAGGAAGCTTCCACGCATAACAGGTGTTTGGGGGAGTGAGAACAAGAACGTAGATCCATGTGTTGAAATAGGACAATGTGGAGCGATCACGTGCTGTGACGAAGGATGGGTGTATAGTTTGGGACGAAAACGCAATGCGGCATCAATATGTTTTCGTTGGGTAACAAAAATATAACGCCATCACAAAGGCTGTGCGATATTAACATTTTCGCGCGGAGAATAAAGTATATAACGTTGTCAAGTGGTTGTTATAGTAGTTTTCGGTAAGTGGATAACCAACAGCTACTTCTGAAATGATTATCTCGTGATAAATAAAACTTCGCACGGAGTTTTCATGCCAGTTTACTTTACTGAGCCGGCGTTCAAACTGCATTCCATGGTTTATAGCATACAACGGTTGCTAGGTGATTAGTAAGAAGGTTTTGATGCAGAAGAGACAGCACAATGTAGGAATGAAGGTTTTAATGTGACTGTGCAAATAATGCAGCGGTGGTACTTTTTGTACTTTTCCGCAGCTTTATGTAATCTAATTTTGTGTGATGATCAGTAATCCGCTAATACCGGATAGATTCAATTACAGCCTGAAGGTGTACCAAGATGATCAGATTAGTACAAGTGGGTATATAAATGTGTGGATAAATGCATATGCGGATTGTAAATCTGTTCTCACAATGTCGGTGTTCTAAGTATATTTCTATATGATGTCATTCTACTGGATTTACTACAAAGCTTCAGTTTTACACTTTCCAGCAATCTAGGTGGTCCGTGGACAAAAGCGCACATGAACAGTATGACTATAATTTTCCGACGGTTTCGTGAGTATGGATCAAAAGCTAGGTTGGGTATCAGTATAAATAAATAATAAACATAATAAACAATGAACAGTTCCAAGTAAGCCGTTTTTAAGGGGGCCTGGTAGAAGGGACGTCTTATGCGGTTGACGGTTCAATGGTTCTCAGACCACACTCAAAAATGTAATCGGGGTTACGTGGAGTTTGTAGATAGACATTGTGTTTGACGGCGTAAGATAGTTTCCAAGCCCTTTTCAGGACGCTGAATGCGCTTACTGACCCTGATTTCATTTGGGAGTTCGTTACAAACATAGAAATGTTTTGCAATAAAGAAGATAGCGCTTATATATTTCCGATCTGGTAGAAGTGGTAAAATTGAACCTTCATTTCCTAAACCATGTGGGCATGTGCACTGAAAATGAGCAGTAAATTCTATAACGATGGCGTCCAAATGTAGCAGTTTATACAGAAGTGTAGGGTTCAGCTTTAGTCTTCGTAACCAAAGTGGATCAATACTTAGTTTCGATAGCGTTCTCCGTAGGTGATTGAGAATTAATGTCATACAAAGCCTTTGGTAAACGTTCATTAGAGAGTTTCTAGCACAAGTCTATCAGGTTTTCTTATGGGACAGTAAGTAGAAGTGCAATACTCAGGATGAAATCGGGCACACATTTTGTAAACCGTCCGCTCCGAAGCCGGTAGACTGAATATCTTTCTAATACAGCCCATTGTCTTTTTAGTTTTTACTATTCGAAAACACACATGTTAGGGGACACTGATGGAGTTTGTATACCGTATTCATAGACCTCGACCGGAAGTGGCGGTATAAATATTATGATCATCTAGTGAGACAGAACCATCGGGTATTTGACAATCATAAGTAGCAATGTTCGATTTGTTCGCTGAAAACGTAATCGACCATGTTTTGCACCGCGATTTCAATGATGATAGGTCCCGTCTTACGCTTCGTTGAGTCACCCCACTGGTCACTGGTTTTGGCGTTGAGCAGTGCTCTTCTACTTTGACTGTGCAGCCTTTAAGTTATGGCAAAAGCCAGTCGTACAAGGGTTATGTATGCCGGAAGAAGCTATTTTGATGAAGAGGCCTTCATGGGGCACACGATCTAAGGTCTTCTGCATGTCTGAGTATGATAATTACCGCATTTCCTGCATTGGCGGACGTCGATATATGGTTTAGGTATTCCAACTGATGTGCCATGTAAGTGCTTTTACCAGGGAAACCGTGCTGTGGTGCGTTTTGTGACATTAAGAACACTTCTATTCTCCTTCCGAACATTTTTGAGCAGTCTGGTGTGTGGTTGATAGGACGATATTTACTAACGTCCTGCCTTCGGCCACGTTTATTGCGAGGCATGGAAGAAAACATGCGGGATAAAATTGAGAGCGTGAACAAATTAAGTGAAGGAATGAATATATTCCCATCTTCTTGCTTGATAATAACTGGATTGAGGGTTTAGTGATAGCCAACTGCTACCTGACGCTTCTAACATCAATCAGAACATTACTGAGAACTTTGCTCGTTTTCGACTAAGTATTAACAGGTAATACCATGTGTTCTACGCATATGAAGCAGCAAAATGTGAGTTGAAGACTTCAGATAATTCAACTGGGTCATCAACAACAGTTTTATCTTTTGGAATATTAACTTTTATGGCAGGATCCCTCATGAAATTTCTTTATCTTATCGGCTGCATTAGTTTCCTGCTTCTTTGCTTACAACCGAGTGAAAACTTATATTCGTTCATCTGGCGCAGTCACGTTCTCTGCTCTATTTACCCAAACATGTTGCTCAGTTGCTCCACCAAGAATAACTCTAATGCCCTTTTGTGCCTCATCCTAGGGACTTTGAGCCAGTCAATTTCTTTTGGAATAAGGATTCTCCCCTGAACATATGAATCGACGCGTTTTGACTTCATGGGAACCCGAATGCTGGTGCAAAAAGTAAAATGTCTGATAAATTCCCCAGTTGCTACTTTTAAGTATGATGTGTGAAGAAATGTGTTCCAATTTAAGGGTCTTAGTAGTGAGAAAGTAATCTAATCAATGAATTTGATCGGATGGTAGAGTACGACTGCCAGGTCGATAAATCTGTTGAAATCAAACAGACATTTTTTCATACTGGAAATTGTTTCAGAATTGATATCAATACAGACAAGATACCTGAAGTGGATATGAGATCTGAAGTATGCCTTTCTCTTTTGGGCACTGGTACATGTTGGTTCCATTCATTCAGTTGGATGCATGATAGAAATTCAGCCTGCTTTGCAGATTCTGAGAATAAGCTCCAGGAGATATTAAGTAGGCTAAAGTCACCAGCCATCATTTTGCGTTCACAAGGCATGTTTGATACATTATTTGTCACGCCTGCAAAATCGGTCACATCATAGTTAGTAGCATTAGGTGGTCGGTAGATGCATCCTATAAGTAGCTCGGGAGAGCCAATAGAGACCAGTAGCCGTAGAGAGTCTGCTCTTATAATGACTGGACTCATCAATTGTTACTGCGGAAATTTGCTCGTTTGGTACGTAACGCGCCCACCGCATCGTCTTGGGAGGCGATCCCTAAGAAACACATGATATCCTATGACACTTATCTGGCTGACGAGTCAGGAGAGCACCACATCCTAATGACAAGAATTATATGGGGATTAGACAAAAAGACAAAAGATGCAGAAATGTGCATCTTACATATCAGTGATCTTACGTTAATGGGTGATAAAGTAATGGGATTTTTTCTGTCGGGCCTAACAGTTAAACTGCTAAAAAACTGCATGACAGATGAAGCAGTGGGTTGTAAAACATCATGCAAAGCGGCCTGGTCAAGAGAATGTATCACTTTTTTGCTCACGTTCCGGTAGTCATCGCAAAAATTGGACTCCATGACAGAAAGGGTTGGAACGGTTTAATTGTGATATGATGACTGAGTGGGACAGTGGGAGGAGAGCCAGGTGGTAGTAGATAAATATCAAAGGACGCGCTGACAAAGGACAGGTCTGGCGGCCACTTTCATCAGTTATATAATCCGTAAACGACGTACTTGACGGGGCATACGTATTAAGAAACTGGTTTTTAGTAGCATTCATGTTTGGAATTAAAGGACAATGTAATGCGGAGCTTGAACGCTCAGAAACTTACCATACTTATAAGTTGGTTTCAAAGCAACAGCTGGCAAACTGTGCCCTTTCATCTGCGAAGCGTTGGCTATTGGAATGTTCTTAGGAGGTTTGTAACGGAATGCTCAACCAATTTTACCTTTCGTTTTATTAACAGGCACTTACGGCATACCTTCAGTATGTAGCCAAAAATCTAGGTAAATGTTCGTTAACCAATTTATAGTGCCAAACATTATGTGAAGCTTTACGGAAGAATGAAGTTCAGGAAGCTCAGCTGGCTTATTTCATAAACTGAAGGAATAAACATAAATACACAAAACCGAGGGTAGTCTGAAGAAATGGATATCAGCATTATGGTGCAAACTACATCGTTCCTTCGCGGAACTTTCAGTAAATTAAGGCCGACTCCACTCGAGTTTTTGGGACATTATATTCTTCGGAATAATCAAAACATAAATAGAACGTACTTGGTAGTCCGATTTCAGTTTCTCCCGCCCTTCTTTGAAACGGCCTCGGTAAAGTCGCATTTAATTTGGACTAAGACGGCAGGTGTGGCTTAATTACTGCAGAATAGGAAGTGCGGTTGTCTGCGGAGTGACAGAGACTTTCATAAGCTTTGAAAATGTTACTTCAAACGTAGAATTGGGGCACCGGATGTGGTGGATACGTTGAACTTATATATAAGTCAGTTCGGGGGCAGAGACACAAAATCTTTACTTGTTCCTGTTGTGCACATCGTCCAAAGGACTCCTCGTAGGTTGTTTTGATTTATATCAACATTCAAGCTTCTCCTCCCAGTAGCTTTCGCCTCTGTCGCTCCGTTCAGTAGGTGCTTGGACACTTTGTGCACTCGTTTCGTTAAACAGCTCTTGAAAGGATGAGAGCACGTCCAGAGTGTTGAAAGCCCTGATGAGTGCCATCTGTACCATGCGAGGTTTATCGACTTATAACGAACCTGGGATCCTAGCTTATCGGCTGACGGAAACCGCGGTACATGATGAAATACACATTTTTGTATGGAGATGACTTCAAAATCCTTCATCCTGATCATTTCCAAGCTTGCGTCACTTTTCAGAATGTTCCGGGAGGCCCTGCACAATAACCGAGTGATTACGGCTACCAGATGATGCTTTTTAAACGGTTCCACATCTAGATTCAGGTTCAACCCAGGACGAAAATAAAGTTGACATTCCTTCACTGATTTTACTAGTTTATTCCAGGGTGGGGATGGTAATACCCGTACGATACATTCTTATGTGAAGATACTCCATTTTAACTCGGTGGCATAATGTGTCAGGTAGCGCACCTGATTTGGATTTTGCAATGCTTTTCAATGGCACCTTGGTAAGTAGGTGAAGGTTGATTGACTTAGAAAATTGAGTTTTCGGTTAGACCGAATCGTAGGCAGCGAATGTTCGCTTGATCACGGATGGTAGATGGTCCACGTGATCGCAGCTTGAACGAACTCCGGAAAAACTTTATTGACCAAGCCAGAGATTATGGTGAGTTTCCTAAGTGGTAGCGAACGCTACTGCCATGAAACTGTTAGAAACCAAAAGGAGCTCTAGGAACATCTGCACAACCAGGAATAGTCACAGGTTTCAACGATCAATACTGGGGTTTAAGGTTGAAGGTCAAAATCATCCAGATCTCACCAGCTTGTGGACTTTTACATTTGGGAGGCACTCGTCCATCTGAAGGACAGTATCTTAAAACGGAGTGTACAGCCCTCTTAGGGAGTATGGTAAGCACACAGCACAAAATAAAATTGCGGGTCCAACATGCTTTCATGCAAATGAGAATCTAACGTCCTTATAAGGCGATCCCTGGAGGAGCAGCGAAAGACCTCCGGAGAAAAATCATTCCAGTGATTGGTAATGCTGCAAGAAAAGCTCTTGTCTAAGAGGCACCTGGGAACGCAGTCTGTAACTCATCTTGTATCAACGTCGTCGATCGTTGTTAGCCAGTATTCGGCGAAACCTATTTCGAACGTCGAAATCCTCCAAAGTTACATTCGCACGTATTTCCCGGAATGAGCTTGAAACATTTTAAACGTCTTCTTTTACCTAACGTTGTAAAAAGTAAAGTAATATAAAGTCTCACCTTCTGGACCGAATATGTGGAACAGGCGAAGTATCTTCTATCTTGGTGCGTACATCAAACGCTGTAAACTGTGAGACTTTTCCCTCTGATTACGCTTTTGCCGACAAATTTCGTGTTTGTCTTATAATGCATCAACTTGTTGCATTGTACCGCATTCACCTACCTGTTATGAGCCCGTACATCCGAGCGTGTTTCTCACAAATGCATTGAGAAATATATTGTAATTAGTACTAATACTATTGTTATCATTATTATAACAGCATAGTAGGGACACAAAATCTGGTGGGTGAAATCATTTCGTATGGTTTCTTAGCGCACGGCGCACTAAGTCGTTTACCCCAGATGCGGGTTTACCAGACTCGAAATAGAAAAAGACCGTTGAGAAGAGTGACCGAATATTTATTACTGGAAATATACAAACGGTCTCTTATAGCTCTAGAAATGGCACCGACACGTAAACTAGCTAGAGAGGCTAGAGACAGGCCATCGACGAACGATTAAACAGGAAGTGTTGTGACACACGTGTGCATTCGGGGTCGCGCCGCAGTCACATGTCATACATACAAACAATTGTACAACATGCATCATGCGAACTTTCTTAATACCACAGGTACAATGTGCAACAATGAGTTTTGGAACTATTTTATGCATCATACTGCAGGCAGGCGAGTGAAATTTCCAGGTCGCTACAGTCTCATCAGTACCAGATTTCAATAAAATGGATCGGTTTTCTTACCGCAAACTATCCAAGGAGTTGGTAATCAATAATCGGGTCAAGATAGGTCACTAGTTCTAGGGAAGGGTCAAATTCACGAGCAGATTTGTCTGAGCACAGAGAGCTGCCTTGAGGCGATTGATTGCTACAACTTCAGCGAAGCTCAGGAATCTTGAATTGAAATGACGCAACCGGATTCCGGATGTACAAACTGGAACCATAGCATGGCCAGTGATCAGGACGTGTCTAGCGCCGGGTATGCTATTACCAAGACAAATCTACAATCGTTAAGAGAGCTTGAGTCGAAAAGCATTGTAATAATTAAGCCAGTTGAGGGGTCTAGGGCCGTCAATTTAGACAATGATATATATGTGCAGATGTCTGCGATATTGAGTGACCAAACGAAGTTTCAAAGAATAGACAAAGTAGGCAAAGTCAATGATATAGAAGACCGCATAGGACGACATCTTCAATCGCTCTTACAGTTACGGATTACTGATGAAGTAAACTATGAATCTCTCAAACCGTGTGGATCGTCGACACCTCAGCCGTACGGCCTGCCGACAACGCATGAATCTGGGATGCTGCTTTAGTTAATTTTAGCAGTGACAATCTTCCCATACCATAAGTTGGCGCGCTGACTAGTCGCTATTCTATCTCCACTGAAACAAAAGTTTCAGGCACATTCCATCAAAGAGTCTCTGGAATTGATCAGTGACTTAGACAAACTTAATCTTGCTAATGAACTGATGTGTTCTGTGGACGTTCAGTCGCCATTTGCAAAAGTCCCTCTGCATGAAACAATTGAATATATTTGTGTGCTCGTCGAATCGAGTTAGGTTACGTTGCTATTGCCAACCGATACATTGAAAGAAAGTTTGCTGCTCTGCATGAGAATGTCAGTCCTACCGTCAAATAAATGGAGTGGCCATGGGAAGCCCGCTAGGTCCCATCTTAGCAGACTTCTTCATGTTGAGACTTGAGCACAAGCGAGCTACCGAAATAGCAGGCTTGTATACTACGAGCGTTACGTTTACGACATTAATATTCAGTCACTTCAAACAGGTATAGATAACCTGGTGTAACAAACAATTAATTGTCCCTCTGACCTGAAGGTTACTTGTGCATTTGAGGCTAACAACTGTCTGCCATTTCTAAATATACCCATATATCGCCGAGATGGTGTTCCGGCCAATACCTAAACTTCAACGGTTTCACACCGATCCAACATAACTGAGCACTAATAAATGAGCTGTTCACATGCGAAAGATAGGTATGTACTCAGGACAGTCGTTTGGAGCAACTAGACTTGACCATTTCTGTCTTAGAATCTAATGGTTACCAGAAAAAGTTAATAGAAAATCACAGCAGAAAAAATGCCATCCAAAGAAATGATCACCGTAGAAGAAAAGAAGGTCTACATCGCGTTGCCCTTCGAGGGTGACCACGTCGTGCGACAAACGACACAACGAAAGAGAAATTCACTTAAACGAACATTTATTGCGGCTGACCTTCATACACGCTCTCGGATCCTGAAATTACCAGCACCCTCAATCAAAGGAGACCAGCCTATCGGTGCCATATCACACTGTGTTTACCAGTTTAAATGTAACTGAGGGGAAAGTCACATAGGCAGAACCGAAAGATGCTTGATCTCCGGAGTGGAAAACATTTGCCCAAATGGATGCAGAAGTCCGTGTTACCGGAGAACAGCAATATTACTGAAACACGTACATAGCGAGTTTCCTCAGTCGCTATACACGTCCTGATCACTGGCCATGCTATGGTTCCAGTTTGTACATTCGGAATCCGGTTGCGTCATTTCAATTCAAGATTCCTGAGCTTCGCTGAAGTTGTAGCAATCAATCGCCTCAAGGCAGCTCTTTGTGCTCAGACAAATCTGCTCGTGAATTTGACCCTTCCCTAGAACTAGTGACTTATCTTGACCCGATTATTGATTACCAACTCCTTGGATAGTTTGCGGTAAGAAAACCGATCCATTTTATTGAAATCTGGTACTGATGAGGCAATACGAAATGCTTGCATCCACCAGTTCTCGTGTTCTAACTGTTTTGCTCAAACGTCTGAATAGTAATAACTGTTTTGAATCCGGTTATGTTGAAAAATGACGCAGTGATTACGTCACTGTTTAGGTCTCCAAATGCTTGTGGAGCGCAGTCGATAATTTCAAGACGCTGTTCATAGGTCTCATGCAACAGACCAGTGACCAGTCTGGTAGCCGCGAACTGAGCATACCCAGCAGGGTGCACACGACTTGGTCGGCGTATTCGCGCAGCGGTCTTATATTCATGGTAAACAACTTGGAGCGCTCTCTTGTCCATCAAAGGAAGGTCCGTTTCATCACTCCAAGAGTAGCGAACCTCACTGGTGGCTGTCTCAGGACGAGGGGCAATAGATAGGTAGGACGAAATCCAGATTTCAAGATCGATCTTCAGATCAATTCTCATGGTTTCTACTATACTGGGTACACTGCGATCACGGAGCCATTGAGGGGGTTACCACAGACTGACGTATGCACAACTGCTGTCTATCATTCACAGACTCCAGTCATCCAACTAGCTCTTACTCACGTCAAAATCAGTCTGTGGTGCACTAGGAAGGTTGACAATCCAGATTTAATTCAGTAGATTGGATAAAAAATGATTGTTGGAAATACCTTCCAGACGGTCGCTGATGTAGGAAAATTAATGGGTAACTGTTGTCGACTTCCGTGGAGTCCCTGCAGGAAGCAAGTTTGGAGATAGAGGGTCTGGCCCAGTTCCACCCGTTCCGTCCTCATAAAAGAGTTTGCAGAGAAGTTTTTGATGCGATAAAGTTCCAGTTTGTGCCTGAAAGGCTCGTTCCCGATAGGGTTCTAATTCTGGGCCAAATTGAAGATAGAAGTTGAGATGAGACCGACATTTATGACGTTAGTCAAATTATCTACACCGACAGAGATATTTTCTGAGCATGACCATTCGTGAAGTAAGCCACGCTGGATAGGATGGCTTTCCAGAAGTTTTTACGTTGACGGGTTTTAGAAAATTGTTTGGTACCTTGAGTGGGATACTAACAAAGTTGTTCGGCTAATATCTACAGCGGAGGTAACAATCTTCACCGTGAAGATAGGTGTGACCACACCTTGTTCCAGGGCTCCTGGAGAAACACTATCTCGGAGTGTTTGCGTGATCATTTTATTAAGTGGTTCTGCCAGACTGGAGGTTTCTTGGTTGTGATTTCTTGAGTGGGTCTAATTTAGATAAATCACATCATGAGTTGACCATGAACAACGAACCTCCAACGTTCAAGAGTTAAACATTAACTAATGTTTGCAAAACGTTCAGCTGAAATAGGCTAGGTTGCCCTTTCGTCTATGTAATAAAACAGACTACCGTATAGTGTGCCTTGACTATCCTGTCGGCTAGTTGTTGGTCGGATAGACTCTTCTCACTAGGAGATTTGGTGTGTGTGCCCACAGTAGCACTTTTATTTGTAGGTTCCTATTGTGTTAATATATTTATGGTTTGCATCTAATCAAACAACGTAGAAAGCTTTTAAGTCCTCTGAATTATGTACAAGTTCCAATCCGGCAAAAAGGTGATAAACAGACCGCAACTGTAATGCACAGTACTCCGACAAAGCTAAAGAAATGCAAAGGCATTCGATTAGCACGACTCAAGTTTCCGAAGACGACGGTGCCAAACAAGAGAGGTGGCTGACAAACACGAAGTTGATAAAAAATATATACTGACGCAGACAGCAACAACGTACACATTTATAAACAAGCATCAAGTGCTGGGTGTTGTCAAACGATTACACAGACCACACTGGTGACATTATTAGCATCAGACGTCAGAACGGTTTTGAATCGTCTGGAATGTAACAGGTTCCACTGTTGTACGACGGGCAGTTTTGCTGTAAGTTGTATACTACTCACAAGTAAAATATTACCCATAGGCGACATTCAGGAACAAAAGGGCAAGCTCCAAACGTCAGGAAGATGGCGGACAAGAAGAGACGATCGGAAGTTTCGCCAAGACGAATGACAACGTACTGTCACCCGATGTATGTGAGTGCATGTCTGCCGTGCAACTGAGTGTACGCGTGTGCGGTGCAATTTTTGAAATGACCTGTACAGGAGATTGTGCGATGAACGACTTCTCACACCAAGCGACTTTTGTGGTTACAGCACCACAACCACATCTAGACCACTTCAACTCGGCAGACTTGAAGAGCAAAACTGTCTTGCGTGAAAATTAGGCTGCGATTGGTTTGATGTTGTCCTGTTAGGTTGGTAGTTTCTGTTACCACTGGGGTGTCCTTTCATGATCATGATTTGGGAGGCTAGGATCATGTCTCCTTCTGGTCATTTGTAAGCCTGTGAGAAGAATTCAAGGATAGCCAGTTGGCCCGCATTGAGATGGAAACCAACAACCCTAACTCTTTTCAGATGAGCAAAACTTCATCTGGATTTCAAACCGTTTCCTTTAATGCAAATTTCAATAATCATGTCCATCCTGCATGCCATATATCAGAAATTGTAATGAAATATGATGTTCCTTCTAAGGACTGCCCGTCTTTTACCTTTGTGCACAATCCCAGCTGAATCAATTCCAAAAGCCCACAGCTGGGGAAAGCACCAGCTCCCATATAGCCAAATTGATTAAAAAACAGAGAGGCAATTAATTTTAGCCCAATTCTGGATCAACGACAATGACCAATGCCTAAACAGGATGGGCAAATCTCACCGGGACAAAGTTGCTGGAAAATCCACCTGATTTTGAAGAGCATTCTCGATCGTTCCAAACAAGTGAACCTGTCATGAGTGACCAAGAAAGCAACTGAATAGAATGTTGTTCAGAGCGGGCGGACAAGTAAAAACGCGCGAGACATGTATATAACCAAATTCTGTTCATCACCGAGATCGTTAGAAAAATTGTTTTTCGTTAGGTTGTTGCAACATAATAAAATAACATATTATTACTTGTGACACTGCACATTCCCATATTACTGACACCGGTGGCACTAAGCCTTCTATCACGACTAATTGCACAAATATGCTCAAACCACCTGTTGCCTTAATGTCCACGCATACCCCTGTGAAATATGCTGTTAGCTATGCTCTGTCGGTTCTTGGCAATTGTGAAGTTTAACTCACGGCCACATAGTACACCATCGATGCACATTTATCTTCGGTTATTAATTCTGGTACACTTACTGTCTGCCTTAGACTTGCCGGACATCCACAATTTTATTTCGCTCTGCTCATTGAATATTCTGAAACCAAACTTCGTTAACTGATATTGTGATGTTTGAAAACGTCCGAAGTTTTACAAACTAAACAGTGTCTGTTAAATCGCTGCTGGCAGCTTAAGGTAATTCACTCAAGAACACGCACTCGACAATTCTAGTGAAGCTTATTCAGAAGATCTGGTTAACGGAAATATCTTCCAAGTCCAAAATATTCCATAAAAAAATCGAATAGATTAGACTTTAAACGGTACTGTTTGATAACATAACGATAAAGATGTTCTCTCACCCTAAATGTGAAATAACCGAATACACAAATTATTTAGCAGAAAGGCGTTCAGAATGAACTAACTAAATGTAAATCCACAAACAGCCACCAGTCAACAGATAATGAGCTGATTAAAACGATCGGGTGAAGTTGAGGATGAAAACATGTCAAACAATACCAAGGAGGAGATTTACCACATAAGCAATGATCGTTATAAAGGGGAAGAAAGCAAACATTTTATGTGTAGTTATGGCACAAAATTTGTCCTGATCATTTACTGCATACAGTGAAGACGAATAAGGGCAAGTTATGGATCGGCATTCTGAAAATAAACTAAACATGTGTCAACGGATTCATCGCTCCACATGATACTAAACAAAAGACGACAAACGCACCAGGCGAACTTCAACAGACTCAACACCGGGTCCCGAAAGCCATTTGGGTGTTCTATACAAATTCACGAAGGCCACCGGTGGACAAGGCACTGGAGATTCTAAAGCAACTCCTGATATGCCAGAATTAACCTCTGTCGTGCCCTCCCGGAAGACACAGTGGCCTGATATCACGCTTAACAACGCCTTGTCGTGTTTTCACGAATATGCGTCTTATATAGTTTCTAATCCTGAAGATGCATCGGTTACTACGTCTTTCGGCCAAATATCCTGAGGAGCTGATGTGTCACGAATGAGCACGACGTCCCCTACCTATAGGTCACGTGAGGCAGTAAACCGCTTACGATAAGCTGGAAATCCAGGCAGGTATTTACGTCGCCACTGCCTCCAAAACACGCAATAGAGATGGGCTTGCCTCCAACCCTTAATATAATGCTGTGGCAAAGTAACTTCGTCCGTTAGGAAGTCCCAGTTTGACCGAAACAATAACAAATCATTCGGTCTCAATACCTTTAAATCATCATAAATACGCACAAGCGAACGATGGGTGGCTATTCGTTTCACCTCCACAATGTAACTAATCAACACCTTCCCATTCATAAAGCACTGGCAAGTGGCGGGCATAAGTACCAGTCAGACGGTACTCATCACTCTCTCCCATACTTAACCTCAATGGCTGGCTTCAGGTGGGTTAAGGTGCTAGTCAATTTTACGAATTAGCAAGCAATCAGCAATCTTTCTTTGATCAGAAGCCTGCAGCTTCTTCTGCAGCTCTGAATCTTCTGCTACAAAGTTGGTGTCGTTGTCTTGTTATATGGCATCCATAACATCTCATCTACCCACAAATCTAATAATTGCCATCATGGGCGAACCAGCTGACAGTGAGTGGACAACCTCCAAATGGGTAGCACGAGTTTGAAAAGGAGTAATGAAACCGCAATATTGTACTCGACGATGAGAACGGAGGTGTTTGCTCGATTCGGTTGTGGTGATGGGGGACTGGGAGGAAGCCTCACGAAAAGAAGGTAGCCGCCCGGCTGTAGTAAAATACGGATCAGCATGTCAAACTGGGGTAATTAGCAACGTTTTGGTAGCTTACCGCTGGAAAGGATCTGCAAACCACTTTGTGACTGAGAGTTATCCGAGCCTCTTCACGCGGTTTCTCAAAGAGTAAATGTTGACCTATCAAACTATTAGCGATTTGGACGTAACCATGGACAAATTGGACAAGGAAAAATTGATTTAGGTGTACCTCTGTGTTGAGAACTACCGGAAGCGAGGATCTTATCTTTAATCTTTAGGCCGATTTTCTAGCCACGAAGGCATGTAGCGGGAGTGTTTCAACGTCAGTGTTTGACGGAGTTTCTCTACTGACTTACATAACAAACCGCTGCTCTGGTCTTTCTGGAGTACATAAACGAAACGGCCGGCATTCTGGCCAGTCCACCTGTACCCTATGTGCGCGATATAAAACTGCCTTGGAGTACGTCGAACTCGGAGGCCCTGGAAAGATGCAAAAGTCTACAGATGGATGCAAAGTGAGACTCACGACCAAGAGTTCTAACAAGCTCTATCACTCAAAACGCGATGACGCCTATATTATTCCAGCCTTCAGATATAACTTGACCGCAGGTACACGTAAAATGTTTGTCTGCGTTACTGCGATGAAGCTTTCTTAAGGTCTTTGAAAGCATTCGTTCCATTTTGGTGGTTGTATGCCTTTGTTCAGTATCGACTGTGAACCTGGGCCTGTCTTAAAATATGCAGTGCATCTCGGCTATGTAATCTGCGGAATTCACTAATGGAAGTGGAGCATGATACGACAATAAACATCGAGGATTTCAGTTATTGGTAAGGGCAGATATCGGTTCATTCATACTTCGCTCGGACCGGTGCTCAACGGATGCATGTGCAACTTGCTAAATGGTAGATTTTGCAAGGTGGGTTTCAGTTTGGTTTCACCTAAGGATTTGAAATACCGCCCTGGGTATACATCAGCACTGTCATGCTTTGGGAGCTTTGGATTTGCCACGGCCTTTGAAACCATGCATCTCACTTCGCTAAGTTCGTCAGGCTTTTCGATCGTACGTCCGGGCGGACATTTGTGAAGCCTTTGGGACAACGATTCTTCTAGATGAATTTGAAAAGAGCATGCAATAAAGAATAAACCTCGAGACTTATTGCCCCGTTAAGTTTTACATTTTTTGTTCAGACCCAGTGTGCAGAACGAAATCGACTAACAAATATCAAATATAGATTGAACCTCACCCACAACTGATCGCAGCTGTCACATTCCCATAGATTTTCTAATCGGCCCCTTTCGAAAAGAAGCACTAGACTCGAGCTTTGCTCTCATTAGCGCTCGTCAGTAGTGCATATCATCGCCGCTGCCAAGACTTTAACCACGGATACGCCGTTCATGAGGGATCATCAGGAGGTCATCGATTAAAGTTAACAGAGAGTAACTGTGTCTCCTCTCGAGGCGATCGGGAAATCTGTTCATTACACACAAGCGAAAATGGATGAGCGTTCACATATGATGATTCGCTCGTGCCTAATGTGAGGTCAATGACGCAGTGGTAAACGCGACTGCCTCGTGAACAGCGTGTCCGTGGTTCAAGTTCCGGCAGCGGCGATGATATGCACTACTGACGACCTCTAATGAGAGCGCAACTGGAGTTTAGGGCCTCTTATCGAAAAGGGCCGACTGAAAAATCTATGGGAATGTGACAGCTGCGATCAATTGTGGGTGATGTTCAATCTACATGAAAATGAAAATCCCCTACTACTCATCAGAAGTATCAAATAGTTTGAACACGAGAACCGGTGGATGCAAGCATTTCGTATTGCCTCATCAGTACCAGATTACAATAAAATGGATCGGTTTTCTTACCGCAAACTATCCAGGGAGTTGGTAATCAATAATCGGGTCAAGATAGGTCACTAGTTCTAGGGAAGGGTCAAATTCACGAGCAGATTTGTCTGAGCACAAAGAGCTGCCTTGAGGCGATTGATTGCTACAACTTCAGCGAAGCTCAGGAATCTTGAATTGAAATGACGCAACTGGACTCCGAATGTACAAACTGGAACCATAGCATGGCCAGTGATCAGGACGTGTATAGCGACTGAGGAAACTCGCTATGTACGTGTTTCAGTAATATTGCTGTTCTCCGGTAACACGGACTTCTGCATCCATTTGGGCAAATGTTTTCCACTCCGGAGATCAAGCATCTTTCGGTTCTGCCTATGTGACTTTCCCCTCAGTTACATTTAAACTGGTAAACACAGTGTGATATGGCACCGATAGGCTGGTCTCCTTTGATTGAGGGTGCTGGTAATTTCAGGATCCGAGAGCGTGTATGAAGGTCAGCCGCAATAAATGTTCGTTTAAGTGAATTTCTCTTTCGTTGTGTCGTTTGTCGCACGACGTGGTCACCCTCGAAGGGCAACGCGATGTAGACCTTCTTTTCTTCTACGGTGATCATTTCTTTGGATGGCGTTTTGTCTGCTGTGTCTTTCTATGAAAAAGCGCCCTGACTAATCACTATCAACAAACTCCAGTCAATGAGTCCTGGTTACTCGCGAAAGTCCGTACGAGCGCATTACAAACGCTGATTATGTATAAGGAAGTCATAATGCTGTCCCCGGCCTACAGATTTGGGGATGTGTTAACGAATTCCGCAAATTACATAACCGAAGTACAGCGCAACTTGTCAGGCAAGTTCGAGTTCACACTCAATACGGATGAAACGGATATAGCAGCGAAAATGGAACGAACGATTTCAAATACGTTAAGGAGGCTTCACCACACCGGCATCATTGATCACAAGACCTTAAGTCAATTAAATCCAAAAGGCCGTGTGACTCCTCCTATCTATGGTCCCCCAAGAACGTTTGAGGTGAACGTTTCACTGAGGTCCATATGACCTTTGGTCAACTCACCTTGTCGTCAACTTGCTTGATGGTTAATCGGCGCATTTAAACCAGTGTGTTATGGACTCAGTACTTTTGTTCGGAAAGATACATTTTAATTCGTCATCTTAGCTTAATGCCGAACACAACGTGAAACTCTCTTTTAACTTCCGGTCATTATTTACCAGCGTTACCGTTGATCAAGTGATTCGTATCATCCTCGTTCATGCAACTACGCGATCTGTAGCCTAGAGTTCCTACATACGAACTTAGTGAGGTACCTTATTTTTGCCCACTTAGTGCACAATTTTTGTTCGGCTGAGTTAATTATAGACATATAGCTATTTGTCTATAGTTAAACCCATCGCACACAAGGTCTGTTAGGCTGCCGATCTTGATGCAATCTAGACTTGGACAAGGTGGACAGCACACAAAGGTTTGTGTTAGCGAATATATTCACGGGTTATTCTGAGTGGCAGGCCTTATACAAAATGTAAGTGCTGTTTTGCATAGGGATTATGGACGACGTTTCTTGTTACTGTATCCAAGAATGAAATGCGTGTGCTACATGCTAGAAAGAATCATTCCACGGAAACATTATGTTCACGTTTGTCACTGAACTTGGCGGATAAATGGCTTCCCTGGATATGAGGCTGACTAGAAGAGCAGACGACTCGTTAGCTAGAAGTACACATCATAGGAGTAGCTGGTGGGATCAATAATTCTATTCTAGGAGCTTCGCGCTCATGTCCTACAAACGCGTACTCGCTCAAACACTAATCAGCAGAATGTGTCGAATTGTTACATCTGATAGGATAGAACACGACGAGCAACTCGTACAAGTAACATTGTTAGATGTTGGTCACCTTCCAGTTTCACTTATAAATAGGGTAAACCAGCTGATCTGAAATCTGTTTCTATCACTGTGCCACAAAGATATCTTCATCTTACTTTATATTTCCGAGCTCCACAGAAGAAGATTCATTTCAGACGTCCAGTGGACCTACAACGCCGCAAAATCCGTGTTTAAAGGAGAGAGGACGCTGATCCTATCGTCACCAAGAGGGGACCCAATGAGCTTGACCACAAACTGGAACGTGATCTATAATTTCACACTTACCTCCGGGTGTGGATACATCCGCCTACATCAAGCCAATTGAGAACCGCATCAATGAGCACAACTCCAGATGGCCGACTGGCTCGGCAAACAAAACTACATGTAGCGCCATTACCGGACACAAAAGAGTGAACACAATGCGGGTGCACCAACGGTCTTCCAAATAATGTACACCCAAACTCAGGGAGCAGTTTAAAATTTGCAGGGGCCGTGTCAATTCGCTGGACCAACCTTGTTCTTTTTGTACAGAAACAAGTGATAATCTACGTTGCTTACTTTGGTAACTCATATTTTCTTTCGCTATACCTTCTTCAACTTCTTTTTTGCATTTACTCATGCGGTAACCAGATATTAATCCAACAGGTCACCTTGACCGTTGCCTGCCTAATTTTTAGTGCTTAAATAACTGTGACCACCAACTTTCACCAAGTAACTTTTGACCTGCATTTCTTGGGACTTCCACATCAATATCAACACTGTCAGTGATGACATAATCATGTTGTAGTTACCTGGAGATAACCCCGGTCTGCATGCTGTACGATGTGTAAAATCCCTCCCAAAATCTTAATTCACAGTGTACATAGGACCTTAAGGACCTTTGCCTGCCGTCTGCTTGACGCATGCGATCGCGTGTGTTTATTTGCATGCTTGTCAGCCTATGCGCGCCAATCGCGTTATACGCACTCTTCCGGCTTGCTCGCGCGCTCAACGGTTGAATTATTAGCCTTCCTAGATACTTCTGCGTATTGGTGTCTTTAGCGCTGATCGAGACCAATTGTAATTGTCGTATTATATATTTTCGGTCTCTACAATTATCGGTATTTTTATTTCGCGTCTGGTAGTGTTGCGTATACCTGAGAAAGCGTTTGTTTATTGTACGTACGTATTACAATGTCATTGCGTCCAGAACGTCACTGATTTGCCAGTAACGAGTGCACCGCCTTCGTGTCTTGGTGCAATATTCACCTACCATAAATAGCTTGCACCGTTTTTGCTACACTAACTGGTGAGAAGCAAACAAAACTTCCTGGTACAAAACATCCTGCACTTTGCTACTGGCTTTTCTAAAAACTCATCCGGAAGAACCACTGTTCCAAGACACCGTTTCTGACCAAGTTATAAACATTGGAGTCAACGTTCCATTCCGTCGTTGCAAGCGGCCGGACTTTCTCCTTCTAGGCTGATTATTTTCGGGGTTTCAGTGCCCTCAATACTAGAGCTTTGATGAGATGCGTGACGAAACGATTGATGACAAGAACAGCTGCTGGACGTATAACCTATCCCGAGGCTCATAACACCTTGACATTCAACGAGACACAGCTGAAGGCCATCTTGTCAAGTAATATCTGCTACATAACCTACAGACGTTACATTACTAAATCAAGTACGTGAAGGAATGAACTGTACAACCACCTCGGAAGGTGCGTTCAGTGAATATTACAAATAATGCCCACAATGCGCACATGATAAGCGCTGTATGCAACCTGTATGTACACAGCAGACTGAAAGCTGTAATCTGATGCCTGCTTACACGAAACCATCAGCACTGGTCCAGGAAACAGCGTGTATTGTGGGATTCGATAAACACAACGCTTGTAATACGGATACACATTTACTAAATTGCAGTATTTACATGTATAACACACCTCACTTGATATATATCACTCATCCATATTAAATGCAATTTTTCCGTCTCTGATACTTTCAGGAAAGACCTAGTCAAACGGTTGATTAGATTTTGAAGTTCCATGGAACGTAGGAGAAGAAAAAAGGGGTCTGAATGTGGAGTAGGAAAATATCCCATGGTGTTTGAACTCGTTTAACAGATCAATACCCAGTTTGTAGTCACTATCAAAAACCAATCGACAATGAAAAACAAGGACTCAGCGCGTTGACCCTCGTGTATTATTATAGATCCTGGAGAATAGAGTGTACAGAGAAAGCCCGTCAAGCTAGCGGGGTACAGAGCGAGTTGTGATTGTAGCGCCGGGACGGGTATTACAAATGGGGTAGCTTGACTAAAACAACAGTAGGCATGAAGCCAAGATCATCAAAAATGTACAAGTGAATGCGGCTATCAAAAATACCATTTATTATAGCCGCTACATAGCTCTCTCCCAGAAGACTAGTAAGTATTACACAAGCCTCCGTTATTCCAGAGAGAGGGAAAGAATACAGATATCGTGTCTTCCTGATTAATCATAGTTACAGGGTGATACACACGATGAATAATGAAATGGGATAGAGAATATCAAAGTTCAGTTGAGGGTTGGTCGGAAAAATGGCTGCTGCGCAGTTAGTTTTTTGTTATTTAGTTTTCGGTGCGTTTCTTCTCTGTCGCAGCGGGCTGCCCAACCCTAAAAACTGTTGAGAGAAAAGAGGGTAGGTTTGTCCAGTGCTGTGCGATAGGTAGCTGGGAGTTGTCTCTTCACGCACCATGCTCGAATATTCCGAAAAGGACAAACACGGTGAAATACCCGCACGACTGGCGCAAATGGATAACTCACCGTGTCAACGTATCCGGTCGACTTGATAATTTCATAGCCAACGACTTCATAGACCCTGCCTTTGTTTTCATTTCTTATTCTTCTTCTTTTGTCTCTGTCTAAATTTAATAAACTCAAGAAAGAAGAGGGTTAACATAGAATACTCCTGGTCTAGAACAACGCCGTTTGGGTTGCGGACCTGATAACGCGTGAGATAACTATTAAAGCATGATAGTCGAACCAGCCTTTTTTGTTTTTGTTCGAATGTGCGTATTATATAAAAAAATACGTCATTTCCGAAAATAAGAAATGTTAACATACTCTACAAAACGTACTGGCTTACAAAGCTTCCTGCGGAACCGATTATGCCTGGGGGTAGAGGGAGCAAAGGTCGAGGTTGCGGGAGTTGCATGGGATTCTGAGGACGGAACGCTTTTCGTTGGCACTACAGGGCGATTTGCGCCCTGGGAAGTATCGCAGAGGATCGTTCCCTTTGATGGTGTCAGAGGTATGGGTTGGATTGCGACAGAGCTCTATTGACAAAGATGCTCGATCTCAGGGTCAGTGGCCTGTGCGGCAGTCATGGCTGCCAGATCAATACCGTTGTCAGCCGATGTGCTGAGGTTATGGACGCGTAAAAGAGCGTCCGCGACAGTGTTGTCGGTACCTGAGATATGTCGCATATTAGTCGAAAACTGAGAGATATAGTCCAGGTGCCTAACTTCCCTTGGGGAATGCCTGTCGGATGAAGCGTTTGAAGAATAAATTAACGGTTTGTGATCAGTATAAACCGTGAATATCCTGCCTTCTACGGAATGCCGGAAGTGACGGATGCCTAAATAGATTGCCAGTAATTCTCTACCAAACGTGCTGTAGCGAGATTCCGCGGGTTGTGAACGTTTAGAGGAGAAAGCTAAATATTGCCACTGCTTACCGACGAATTGCTGTAACACAGCACCAACATCTCTGTCGGAAGCGCCGGTTACTAATGATACTGGTGCCCTCGAATCAGGATGAGCAAGGAGAGCTAAGTCGACGACCGCATCCTTGAGCTCAATGAACGCAGTGCGTGCAGCCTCAGTGAACTGGAATTTGCGTTCACCTCCAAGAAGAAGATCCGTCATTGGCTGCATTATATACTCACAACGAGGTATGAAGCGTTGGTAGTAATTGACCAGACCACTAAAACGACGAAGGTGCTAAAAGAATTTGGTTCAGAGTATTCACGGATGGCTTTCGTCCCATCCGTGAGTGCGGTGATTCCCTTTTCTGAGATCTTGTGGCCCAGAAACTCCATCTTAGGCTTACCCAGTTTGAACTTATTGGAATTACTTGTGAATCCGTGTTGGGTTCGAAGATGCGTAAGGTGTTCTTCCTGTGAAGTGCTTGCAAATAAACTGTCATCTAGGTAAGAGTAAACAAAGTACAAACCGCGCGTCACTTCATGAATGAAGCGTTGAAAAGTTTGAGCTGCGTTTTTCAAACCAAATGGCATTCGAAGAAACTCGATAGGGCCGAAAGGAGTTGTTACTGCAGTTTTGGGTATACCGTCTTTGGCTACCGGAATCTGGTGATAAGCACGTACTAAGTCTATCTTGGTAAATATGGTTTTCCCACTTAAGCAAGTAGTTAAATCCTGCATGTGCGGGATTGGGTATTTATCAGGGACGGTAGCTTTGTTCAACTCAGTGAAGAAATCCACGAATTGCTTAGGGGCAGCGGGATGAGCATATATGGGTGTTGTGGCTGCAATTGTTGCGTGCGTCCCGGGTATGCTTAGTTAACTGATGGAATCGATTAACGGTCGGTGCCTCGTATTGACTAGAAGGTCGAAATGCAGGAAAAAATCGATCCAGATTACAGCGAAAGGTAACGCGGCAATTGTAAACACCCAGCGGAATGTTCGCCACAGGCCCAAATTAAGCGTTGAAGATCGCTGCCCGTATTTGGTTATAGGCGTATCATTTGCAGCGCGGAGCTGTGGGCTGCATGGGCTTGGCACTTCGTCTTTTGTAGAGGGAAACACGCAAACCTGCGCCCCGGTGTCAACCAGGAACATGTGTCCGGTTTCTACATCTTGTACGAAAGTGAGACGACAAGGAGAGTTAGCGCCGATGGCATTGTTTGCCGTTAAGATTCGGCTGTTGAGTTTGCATCGCCATGATGATGCATAAATGCAAGGTTTGGTTCAACGCTCGGCTCTGTTACCAAAACGTTCGTGTTACCAATAACAGTCAGTTTTTGACCGCGGTTTGTGTCGTCTGGGTATACCAGGTCAGCACTCTGAGGAACGGATTGAAGGAATCATTTTCAAATCACGTCGCAAAGCTGTGATTTCTGCTGTAATAGCCTCAATGTCTGCTGGACCACGTTTTGCGGTAACCACATTGTCGGAACTGCGCGTGCCTATTGTAAGACGTGGACTAGAGTGTGGTACACTTAAGCAACCTACTAGTGGGTGAAAACGCTCTAATACTTGATCAGCAATTTCCGATGTCTCGGCGAGAGTTTGTGAACGAGCAACTGAAACTGTTGCTTGGGTTGCTTCTGGCAGTTTGCTAAGCCAGTGTCCCCTGATGGGGGATTCGTCCATGTGCAAGTTACCGATGAGTTGCTGCATCTCTGCTAGCAATGTTGATGGGCGTTTTTCGCCTTGCTTCCAGTTGTGAAAAAGTTGTCGCACTCGGGTCTTTACAGAGGGTATCAGCCGATTAATAACTGCCTTTTTTAAGGTATCGTACTTATGCTGTGCTGGTTGCTTTACTGTAACATCGCGAAGCTTTATGGTGACTTCACTCGGAAGTCTGGCTAACAACTGACAGAATCTTGCTTGATCAGACAAAATTCCGTGGCTAAAAAATTCCGCTCCTAAGTAAACAAACCAAAGAAGAGGGCCCACTTCCAAAAACGAAGGGACCACTAACGAACTAGTACCGATGGAGAGGCTGTCAATGTCTTTATTTGACATTTCAGACATTGGGTAGTGATTACCCGGTTATGAGCTAACAAGAGCTACTAATTAAACCGAATTGAGAAAATATATAAACAACTGTTTACGCGAACATCAAGAAAACAACAAATATGCATAGGAACGAACTTGCCGAGACGCAAAGGACTTCTGTAGCGAAATGTTCGAAAATTACGGGCTCTCCAATTATTGGAACTAGTCCAACAGATTAATAACCAGTCTGTAGTCACTATCAAAAACCAATCGACAATGAAAAACAAGGACTCAGCGCGTTGACCCTCGTGTATTATTATAGATCCTGGAGAATAGAGTGTACAGAGAAAGCCCGTCAAGCTAGCGGGGTACAGAGCGAGTTGTGATTGTAGCGCCGGGACGGGTATTACAAATGGGGTAGCTTGACTAAAACAACAGTAGGCATGAAGCCAAGATCATCAAAAATGTACAAGTGAATGCGGCTATCAAAAATATCATTTATTGTAGTCGCTACGGGGCAAATACTAGTGAAACTCGAAGAATTCTGGCTATCTTATATTGCGCTGCTATTGGTCCACACAATCCCCATAATTGGTTAGCTCACAAAAACGGAATGAAAAACGCGTTCGCTGAATACAAAACTTTTCTTCAACTATGCTAACACCTTATTTACCGTTAGACAAAAAGCAAATAAACTGGTTGATAAGTGATTCAGTAGACAGGGAATTTTGACATAAACATGTTTCGTAACACGACGGGTTCGACGATAAATCAGTGGAATGTCTTACTAACAATTTCACACCCAACTGTGAATAATACGACTTCGTTACTGTGAACTTTCGTTTTGTTAAGACCCTAGTAGCACACTGAGTCGGTCGACTGTCTCGTGAGTAACTCATGAGTGTCTCACGTTAGCCACTCAACGTTTTCTCTATTACACCAATTATGACATTACTGTCTGCTGTTTACATAATGAAAAGTTGGATAATTTTCATTTACATTACTGAAAGCCGGTTCGCTCGTTGGCAAATTTCCGTTCGATCGCGCTAGGTTACAGTAAAACATTTCGCGAGAATTTGCGTTTGATCGGCCATTTTTACCTTGACTTGGCATGGGAGATGGCTGATCGTCGTGTAGAAAATCCCCGTGTTTGCTTTTGTTCGAATATCCACCATCTAATAATGCTAGCGCATGAGGAATGTTCCACACACGAAGTAGTTGTCACCAGTAGCAGTAACCTCTCAGTGGATGAAGTTCCATCGGATAGCACTGGTAAGTTCGTTCTTGGAAGCCCACTAATTCGTTTCAGGCAGTCGACTGCCTACTGTCTGATATTCACGGTTGACATAACGAAGTGAATTAAAACGAACAGAAATATCGTACAAAACCCCAGCTCAAATTTAAATTTCGTGAAATTGAACAAGAACTGCAAAGCAACTGTTGGGAAATTTCCTTGAGATCAGAAGTAACGGTGTGACGAACAATTGTTTTCAATAATTCTCCCTCAAGTCAATACAGTTACGTAGGTTCTATCAAGACGTCATTAGACAAACAAAGGCAGTCCGTCAGCGCATTTTGGCAACTGCCGAATCGATTGCTACAAGATCGTGCAAGCCGAACTCGTATGAATGCTAGCCGTAATGCGTGAGTTCTCGAGCTGTCGTGTTTGGGAAAATTATTCTCCTGGA
Source organism: Paragonimus skrjabini miyazakii (assembly GCA_014338405.1). Classification (NCBI taxonomy): domain Eukaryota; kingdom Metazoa; phylum Platyhelminthes; class Trematoda; order Plagiorchiida; family Troglotrematidae; genus Paragonimus; species Paragonimus skrjabini miyazakii. Next base: position 39,303 of record JTDE01002375.1, read on the forward strand.
ATAAATCGTTTTGATAGCTCGGTAGCTGATGCAGAAATTGAAATTGTCGAAATCTGCGTCATGGCCTCATATCTGTTTGTTTTAACTGACCATTAATTAAAAACCACCTTCCCGTAATTGTTTTTCGAAAACTGGTATGTCTGCCGTTGTTGTGGTCGACTTCGTGTGTAAATGCTATCACAAGGGTGCTGGGGTTATTTTTGATGTACTTTTCAACTTTTGCCGTTTGTTATTTTAATTTGACTTCTAGTTGTTTATTTTTTATTTGTAGGAAATGGATTATATTGCTATTTTCAAGGCGATGTTTGAGGATCGCGAATTTCGCACCTTCTCACACTTTCAGGAGTGTCTTCAGAGGTACGTGGGCGAGGTGGGTGTTATTTATGTTCGTGGGACGAGCCGTAGGTGGAAAACTGCCTTGAAGTACGATTAGGTTAGAGGACGTGGTTTCCTGAAAACCGCGCAGATTTATTATCGTTGTACGAAGTACAAAAGGCGTAGGAGTGTATGCAGGTGTGTGTGACGTGTCTAGTGGGTTAACTGTTGTTAGTTTTAACGAACCGGTTCTCGGGACACATAAGACAGATCACGATTTCATGTGGTCCGACGAGATGCGTGTCTGGTTGTGAGATTTTTCGGGTTGGAGCACAACCACCCTCTCAATCGCCTGCTATATGAGTCCCATCCTAAGAATCGTGGACTCACCGTCGGTGAATTGAACGAGTGCTGGAGTCTGTTCCAGTAAAATACACCAACTGACGACATTAAACAGTATGTAGCGGATGTTTACGGGAAGTTTATCACAACCGCTGACGTTGGAAACATCCGCCGCAAGTTAAAACCTGCAATGTAAAGTGAGATTTTTTACATAAGATTGATCACTGTATGTTAGAGAACCTTGATGAGGTGCTGTCGATGATTAGTGCTATAGGTGTGGTGCGCACTCTGAGGGATGAAGGTAACCGATATACGCATATCTGCTTCGCCCAGCGAATGCAGGTTGAACTATTTCGACGTTTCCCACATGTTGTAAATGTGGATGCAACTCACGGGACAAACAGGCACAAGTATGTCATTGTATATTTCCTCATACTTTCGAAGTTGGAAGTTATATCAGTTCCTAGTGACAGACGGTATGGGACACGGCCGACCCGTGATGTACCGGTAGGTTCGTAGTGAGAAGTATGCTTCACTACGTAGACGTTTCGAAATTTTTCGTGAAATGATGGGCGAACCGATTGCGGTGAAAACATTTGTCATGGATAAGATGGCTGCGCAGATGAAGGCAGCCCATGTAGTGTTCGGCTGCGACATCCTGCTGTGTTACTTTCATGTACGCGATGCCGTATGTAAGCATGTAAGTGGGCAAAGTTCGTCTGTCATATTTGTTGTAAGACAAACTTTTCGCAGTCGTATTCTCTTCCACCGAATGGCTACGGCCGAAAATGAGGAAGAGTAAGTTGCACTGTTACAATTTTAACCGTAGGTTTGAACGTGATCTGTACATCATCGGCTGAACGGATAAGAAGTTTCTAAATTAATTGCTGTGTAATTGGCTGTACATCAAGCCGAAGTGGGCCATCCATGCCTAAGGCGATGTTGTCCACTTCGGCAGTCAAATGAATAATAGGCTGGAGAACGCGAACGGACGGTTGAAGAAGAGAACGCACCCAAGAGACTTCCTAGCCGTCGCCATTCAGAAAATATGGAGCCACAGTGAGTGGCTGCTACGGGAGTAAGAAATACAAACGATCTATGGGTGCGACCGTCGTGAGGTTGTGGAGGTTGACTGGTACGTGAAGAACATTCTTCACAGAATGAAGACGTTCGCAAGTCACCTTGTCCAAAAACATCTGAAGGGAAGGACTCCATGACTCCCTTTCCAAACAGTGTCTAAGTGCCGGGTAAGCACTTCTCTCACTCACCTATAGGGAACGTTGTCAAACACTTGGTATTGATCCACTTTGGTTACGAAGGCTAAAGTTGAATCCTACACTTCTGTATAAGCTGTTACACTTGGACGCCATCACCGCAGTGTTCGCCGTTCATTTCAACCACAGCACCTCATATGGTCTAAGAAATAAGGGTTCCACTTTGCCAACCCTGTTAGCTCACAAAAAGATACGAGCCAA
>JTDE01002375.1:52138-94730 GCA_014338405.1 Paragonimus skrjabini miyazakii
TTTGTCATAGTTTTCATCATCGGGGGAGAAACGACAAAATTCCTAGCGTGAAGAAATCAACAAACTTGAGTTATCAGAGATCGGAAATGGAAAGATAATGCGTATGATTTAAGAAAGCGAGGTTGATGTTTTGTAGATATTATTTACTTAGCGTAGACAGCGAGTTATATAAAGTCCAGCTAGTGCGATCCACACAATTTTCTACTTTACACAAGCCTACTTCCTGTAACATGATATGTATGTATATATATATACATAAAATTTCGAAGGGGCAATTAAAAAAGTACCGTTTATGACACTTTAAATGAGGGAGCGCAGTCAGAATTCTTCTGAAGACACGTTTTGCACCTACATGTGCATGCCAGATTAGCCTCGATATCATCGGTGCTAAGTAGGTATCGGTATGTGAAAGTGTGTAAAACAATATGAGTTGCAAATAAGTTAGTTTTATTGAACATAAGTTGTGCCGAAGCCCACGAACTTAGTTTCCGTGGTTATACCCATGAACTTTAAAGTTGGATGAACTTGATGAAGCGATTTGCGATTAATCAACAGTGACAGTTTTTTTAACAATAAACAAACGTAGTAGTATGTTCGTCAGTGCACGTCTCTGTTCTAACCCTCTGATAGGTATTCCGGATTGTCCAGGGGACTGTAGTGCGTTTGGTAGGAACCAAATACCCCATATGCTAAAGAAAACGGAAATTCTTGGTTTCGAGATTAACGCGACTGCCCCCATAAATTTTTCCCGTCAAATCAAGAGACGAGTGCAAATAGCCACTTTGCTTCTCTCTAAAACGTGGTCCACAAACAGAAGATTACACAGCATTCATATGATGCAGTCATGGACGGATAAAATAGGGTTTTCTAATTGAAGCTTGGTTTTGAGTTCAGCGAAAGCAGATATTTTGTGTGCGTCCTCATTCACACTATGTGGCTGGCGTCCAGCAGTGAACTGAATGACAATTTTCTGCATGTGTCGGCGTTGTATGACAGAGAAGTAAGTGTTGGATAACGCAACATTGACTAGTATACTGCTGGCTTCTCATTTTTTATAAATGTTTTACCCTTACGTATCTCCACTTGTAAGCAATCAACATTACATTTTGAGTATGCGAGGGGTGCTGTCTCGTGTATTCCCACTGAGAGTTTACAATTCTGTAAGGTACTAAGACCTACTTGCTATGATCCTAGTGACAATCATGAGCGCACGTTTACGTTTGCACTTCCGATAAAGTAAACTTGCCTATTTGAATGCATTGCACTTAGATCAGGTTCTGTTGGACAGAAATATTTTCCCGAAAATTCGCCCTCCACAGAAAATTTTTTTTATTCCGGAAAGTTGGTCCTCGTTGACTAGAGCTGTTATTTTGGACAGTCGTTTGTTCATACCTTTTTTTCAGCTTCGTTGTAGCATCTGAATGTGATATTGATTCCATTTACAGAATTATGTAACAATTCACTTATGCCCCTACATTCCACGTTTACTGGTCAATCGAGCTACATTCTCATGAAGACGTTGACAACACAGTGTAACCTGTAATTGCTGGCTAATTCCGAACAAGTAATCTTCGGATATATACGACCTTTCTTAACGTCATTAACCTCCATGAATCATTAAGTTTCATAAAGTTGCGCAATTAACATTTTATTGTGCATCCAACAAACTGTACCCCCCCCCCACCAAAATGATCACCGGTGCAACCATGTGATATTGTTTGCCATTTAACCAAAAGGATGAATGAGCTGTTAGTGAAAATTACGGCAAACAGTGCTGGTGACTCACACTATTCAATCACAGACCAATACCTACTTTGCACCGATGATATCGAGGCTAATCTGGCATGCACATATAGATGCAAAACGTGCCTTCAGAAGAATTTTGACTGTGCTCCCTCATTTAATGTGTCTTAAACGGTACTTTTTTGAGCTGCCCCTTTGCACTTTTATGTATATATATATATATATATATATATATCCTGTTACATGAAGTAGGCTTGTATAAAGTAGAAAATTGTGTGGATTGCACTAGCTGGACTTTATATAACTCGCTGTCTACGCTAAGTAAATAATATCTACAAAACATCAACCTCGCTTTCTTAAATCATACGCATTTCCAATCTCTGATAACTCAAGTTTGTTGATTTCTTCATGCTAGGAATTTTGTCGTTTCTCCCCCGATGATGAAAAATATGACAAAGATGACCGGGTGCGAATCGTGGCAACATCTGTTCAAATTTTATTTCCTGAGAACAGCACAGGTATGTAAAGAATCCGGCCAGTTTCTTAAGTTAGTTATCTTATTGTGTGTTAGCCGTAAGTTTGAATACCAACAAACAAAATCGGTTTAACGCATAATCAGGGCATCTCCAGGAGTTAACTTTGGTCAGTAAGCATTGTCTTACGGAGACGACGCCAACGCCATAGCAGATACATTTTGTCACAGTGCAGTGAAACGCTCCGGCAGACCGCTATTCTAACGATCTAGCCGGTACGCACAACGCTCGATCAAAACAGGCAGCGTCCTGAGTTCATGAGGTACTTCGAACAGAATACCGTATCACGGGAAACACTTGCACTAGGACTGAAGTGTTAGCAGCACCACATTTTTGCTGCTGTATCCTACCGTACACCAAAGACAGACTAACCAGATTGACATTGCGTAATGCCGAGTGCTGAATCTCATTCATTCCATACTGCACTAATGCTCATGTGAAATTGTGATACTGTCAAGGCGACGAGATATAAATAGTAGTACAATCAGTGCTATCCGAGATTTAAGGAAATTTGTTGCTCCTACTTCAATTCCCTAGTCCACTCATCCGTCTGACCCTATTGATCCCGATTTCGTCTTGCTGAACAAATCTGCAGGCGCGAGTAGTCTATTTTGACCTGGCTTACTCGCACGACGGTTTGCTCTTAACCTTGCTGGCTCCTTTCGGTTTTGTTGGACGAGGGTATCGTCGTAACCGAATGAGATGTGGCTACTATAAGTATTTATGCATTCCTTGAACAGTACCATAGGAATATTTGGTTCCAATCTTGTCTTTAGCTTGGGATCCATTTTCGGACTATGCGTAACTCAGCGATCGGACGCGGGTCTTACCACAGAGACTTTGACCCGAAAGCCCTTAAATCAAAGCAGCGGATTGATGAAATCGAACTGGAATGACTATCATTTTCATCAAATAAGGAACCATCTTTATTCAAACCCCTAACCTGGGAAGACTGGAGGATGCTATTTATCACACTTCTATGTGCTGGCCAACGTGACAAGAGTGACTGTTTTGGTGCTATCGCTACATCGTCTAGCATATTACTAGGATGTGCCAGACACCTCAGTTCCCATAAACGAACGATGACCGAAAACCACTACCCACGATTCTGAGAAAAATAATCTTATTCAATGATTATCTTCAAGTTGAACATCACCCACAATTGATCGCACCTGTCGCATCCCCATAGACTTTCCAGTCGGCCCCTTTCGAAAAGAAGCGCTAGACTCGAGTTTCGTTCTCATTAGAGCTCGTCAGTAGTGCATACCATCGCCGCTGCCGGGACTTGAACCAAGGACATGCTGTTCATGAGGCAACCGTGTTTACCACTGCGCCATTGACCTCACGTTAGGCACGGCCGAATTATCATATGTGAACGCTCAACCACTTTCGCGTGTGAGTAATGATCATCGGCCATTAAACGTCTGTAAATATATGTAGAACCGGTCATACCACGATTCGCCTGACTTTGACAAGTGGTTGGTTTCATGAAAATCCCCTTACGGAAGAGCCACGCGACGCCACCGTATTTCGTCTATACCCACTCACATCTTCAGTGTCATGATAGCGTCTTCGCTTGTGTGACTCAGTTGTAAATAACTCACTTATAATTTGACTGATCTGGGTCGTTTCAGGCGGAAAAATAGTGCACAGTGCTTGCAGGTGTACAAATGAAGTGCCAAGATAACCACTTCTCAGGGTTAATTCATGTGTGAACGCAATTAAGAGATTATTTCGAAAACTCCCATTGAATCATAGAACACGATGTGTGGCAAACATATTTTCGATAAAATCTCACCAGGCTGTTACAGTTATAAAGGAAAATAAAGCTTAAAACGGTTACATGCGAAACTTGGTATTGGTCCAGAATTCACACCATCTCAATTTTGTGTTTATGGACGCCGATTGGGTGTTAACCGATGATCTCATTCACCAGTTCACCGCAGATTACTCTAAATCTGAAGGATAAAGTGCCGGTCCACAACTCATTTATGGTGATTTACTCGTTCGTTTACCATTGTTCAGGAAACTACGTGGGTCGTACGACTCGGCACTTGCCTAGAAGAATCAGAGAACATCATCCAGCTTGGATTGGAACAGGTGAGAGAAAATCAATCACGAGTGCCATTGCAGGTCATCTGGCTGACAGCGATCATTACGACAACATAGACCGATTGTTCACTGTTATTTACGGGGTTTCACCCAATAGGTCAAAACTCGTTCGCCAGCGAATGTCGGCCACTGCCATCCGATTACGCAATCCAACCTTGTGTGAACAGAAAAATTTTGTTCACTCGCTTCAATTGCCTTGGCTATTAGCCGACTCATCCGACCGATATGTAGGCAGTTAACACCCAATCGGCGTCCATAAACACAAAATTGAGATGGTGTGAATTCTGGACCAATACCAAGTTTCGCATGTAACCGTTTTTAGTTTTATTTTCCTTTATAACTGTAACAGCCTGATGAGATTTTATCGAAAACATGCTTGCTACATATCGTGTTCTATGACTCAATTAAGAGATGGTTCATTCTTACCTGGGGTTATCTGGATGTTAGTTTAAGGTGCATATGTACAGACGTTACTAGTAATAATAACTGAAAAACTAAAGGGGTACCTTAATGTGTGGCCAGTGAACAGGTGACGTGAGCACCTGTTAGACGATATATAGGGCATAAAACAGCACGACCATGTAGCACAAACAGTACGAATGGACACACACACACCTATGAACTACACAAAAAGGACAACGTAAGTTCAGTATAAACCGCTGCACTTGTCGCATCAGCGTCGTGCACCTGAAGCGCAGGAGTGAGTGGGGTTTAAGTGTTCCTGGTTTGACCATGCGAGGAAGTCACGTTCTGTGAAGATACTACACAATCGAGTTAAAGTAGGTAGTTAAAATGGGTACTGCTATACAGTGCTGAGAAAAGTGGCACCGGAATTTATCGCTAGGCGCCGTTCGACTTCAGCAAAAGTTAAACTATAGTCTTACAGACTTGCCATTCAAGTGGTCCACCTGTATATGGAAAGTTCGATAAAAATGTCAACAACTAACAGTGGGAATCGCTGTCCATGAAAGTTGTTGAGTACAGGTAGCTTTGCGATAAAAACGGAAGTGATATACTGCCACAAATGTCTTCATCTGCGGTTCGAACTAAGGCGCAGAAAACCTGGTAGCGGACTAAGCCGCCGTAGTTACAAGACAAAAGGCTGGACGAACGAGTGAACTGCTACACCTTCCTCTAATCGCCCGACTATTTGTTCAATACCAATCATAATTTCAAGTGATACTGTTGCCAGCCGACGATAAACTGCGGTTTTTCTAATACTGATGTGAGTCGAAACAGTGTTCAATTATTGAAATATTCTCCTCACTAGATGTGCCATAGGTTCGGGTTCAAGACAAGTTTAAAGATATGTAAGGTTCCCAGTTCCGATTATTATGCGAATTCATAAACGAATCGGAAAACAAAATCGATGATGACATTAATTAAATGATGTGTTAGGAAGGATGTGACAGCAAAATTTTTTACAACTGTGTACATAACTGGAGAGGTGGATAGTTACAAAAACTGTCTAGAGCCGTGTGCAAAACGTCCTGATAACTCTTTTGACCGCTCGATTAACGCTTGCCGGGCGGAGGAATCCAGACGGGAAATCCGCAAATCTTTATCTCTATCAAAAGGACGTCTAGTGGGCTCCTTAGGCGATGGGGAACGATTGTGCCTGTGTTTGTGTTTTTTCTACAGACGAAACGAGTATTGACACAACATCAAGACTTACCTTGGATTTGTGTTTCTCTTTCTTGGCTTTTTTGGCTTCCTTTTTGGCTTTGTGTTTCAATTTTTTCTGATGCAAATCCAATAAACTTGCATCATGTTTGGTAGCCTATAATCATTGGTAAAGCCCAAGTGACAACAAATATCGGCAGTATCTCACATTATATTTAGATGCAACTGTTTCCATGCGCTGATCATAAATGTTATCCTTTATTCGTTCGAACTCTTCAGTTGATCGTTGTTTTTCCTAAGATATGAAAAAGAATTGAAGTAAACAGTCTCAGAAACTGAGTACGACATATCGGTGCCTTGTGGATTTAAGTAGAGTTTATAAGAAAAATAACAACAGATTCTGACTACGTCCTGATGTCGTAACGTGTGAGTTATACCCTTTAACACAAGCATATTTTGTTGAAATGTAACAATGTGGTTGGAAGCTTAGGGATTCAGAATAAGAATTAGAAAATAGTTTCTAAAATAATGTACATTCAATGGTTTGAAAAATAAACAGAACGTACAGAACGTCCACTGAAAAGATAGCTGAATGTCTACACTTCAGTACTACAAGCCCATATTGGAAGAGCTGAATCTCCTGAGCGAAACCATAAATCCATAAAATAATGCTACTTACTGCCGGTTACCTATGTATCAATCAGTTATCAGTAGGCCTCTTTTTGTACTCGGGCATTTACGATATCTTATAGCGTCGTAGACATGCTTTGCCCGATTTAGTAGTCATCTGTGACAATATTTTGTGTTGTTCTCAATTCGGATTGCATCACATCAAAAAATATATCCCTTCTAAACAATACAAAGACACACTTGAACACATTGCCGTGTCAGAATGAGTCCACTTCTTCTCACCTACCGTATTCAATTTTATTGATCTGAGTTAGACTGTGCACAGGTATACATGCACAATCGAGCATTCACCACAACTGTAAGGAAGAAAGATTTTGAGATAAACGTCCCAAAAATATACTCAGTGGAGTTAGCTCTTAGCTGCGTACAGATGTGCCATTGACTGCAGTGCACCACCACAGCGAAAGTGTATCTAATTAGCGACTTGGATCAACCCTACAAGCGACACGGTTTACAATCAACGAAACAACCAGTCCCTGCGATTTCGAAGAAAAACGCAGTGATGGTTTTCTTGACAAAAAAGAGTCCGTAACACGACAAGCGCGCATTCGCGTTCGTGAATGACTACGCTGTTAACACGACTAACAAAAAGGAAAAAGAGTGATGGGAAAGAAGCGATTAAACACACGGTGTGATATATTATTACCTCCCATATATCGTAATACATCACAAAACATTAACTAGAAAAGTCATTTACAGAGAAGCACGCGATAGTCAAAGGGTGCTGAGCCACCGGAACAGTCTGCATAAACAAAATCTGCATCTAGATCACAACCACCTAATCTCAACTATGGTTTATCTGCTGCACAGAAAAATATCGTACCTAGGCTATTCATAGTCAGTGCTTAGCAATAAAATTAATCCCACGAAAGTGTACCCTTCCGTGAAATGCCTAATCTCTGGTTGGTCAGTCGAGTCGGTCAAACGTCTACCGGGCTGGTGTAATGTTACGACTCTCTTCCTGCTAGTATCTATGGAGACCGATCAGTTGTGAACCCACATTCTCTGTATCCTCTTTTATCAATGTAGAAAGTGCCCACCCGGTACCTGAAATAAATTCTTTTGCTTTAATCGTGACCTACATACAGCATAATCTAAATTTTTTTCTAGAACAGCGTGCTCTGCATTCGAAAAAATCCTGCCAGACAAATTGACTATGTGACCAAATGCACGGGTGTCGCTTTCCGATCGCACCAAACATCCATGGTAAGCAGCTAGCGAATTTGGCAACTCCTTAGCATACTCTCCTGAATCTTTCATCCTGAAGCCTCCAGACAATTCAAGAAGATCGCTGAAGACTTTCATTTTTATATTGACAGCATTTCTGAATCAAAGGATTCATCTGACTACAAGCCAGTTGAGTGATATCCAAAGCCGTGCGACCTAACTGTGTGAAGATCTAAATAATATATGGTAACAAGGAGACTTCGACTGCTTGATTGAGAAATCAGTGGCATTTAAACCGGTCCAAGGGGACCGCGTTAAAGAAAGATACATAAACGTCAACTGGAAAATTTGTTAGCTGCTCACCACAGCGCTAGATGTTTAACGCGATCGGAGAGTGGCGCCCGTACATCTGATCACGTAGTCATATTGTCTGACAGGATTTTGTCAAACGCAGAGCACGCTGTTCCATAGAAGAGCTTGGAATATGCTATATGTAGGTGATGATTAAAGCAGAAGTTATTTCACGTACCGGGTAGGCACTTTCTAAATTGACAATAGAGGATGTAGAGAATGTGGATGCGCAACTGATCAATCCCCACAGATAATAACAGGAGGAGGTTCGTAACGTTACACCAGATAACATTATCGTTGTTATCAAGGTGGATAAAGGCAATGCCACTTGCATACTAACTGGAGCAGACAATGAGGCGAAAGTGGAAGAGTGCCTACAGAAAGGATCATAAGAGAAAGTTGAGTATACAGCTGCAAATTCGGCTATGAAGTAGGCAAGTATGTGCGAATGGCAAAATACAACTGAAGACAGGGAAAATAGCATAGTTTATACCCGAAACTTACAATACCCCTACGTCCTCAGGGATTGCCGAAAGTTTCTAGAGCTTATGCGCCTTCCAGACCTATTGTTGGTGAGATTGATGTAGATAACGTGACGATTTTTCGAAAATGTCGGTGCATCTTGTAAATCGTTTACCTGTTGTGAGAACTGGCAAATTTGTATATAAAATGAACTGCAAGGACTGCTCACAAGTTTATACTTGAGTATACGGCACCAGAACTTAAATCTAGAGTCAATGAGGAACTAGGAAGTAATAGAAAAGCACCCCGAAATCACTTGGGGCACGAGGCCATGATCGGGGATTCCATAGTCGCTGGTCACGCGTTAGACACAGCTAATGAAGTTGGTCGACGTAATTAGACGAGAGTTGACAACTACACAGAAGGACTTAGTTGCAGAGGTAAGCCAAATTGTGAGGGGAAAATGGGCAGTAAATGGGGTTGACGGGACTGAATTCTCTCGTACATGGCGGCTGATTTTGGATCAGTCGAATTGAATGACGGCTGGACGAGATAACAATTTTAACACATCAATATTATGATTTCCCCAACTATTTTCCTCAAGGGCAATTAGTCCTCTGATCGGCCCATCTGACAAATTATACTGACTTCACTTCTGCCTAGGTGTCTACGTGTCTCCGAATTGCTATGATTAGCGTTGATCTCTGCCTATGTACACATGACTCATGATCTGTTACCATATGCTTAATTGTCTATTTACAGTTCATCTTGGATACCATCAACTCCGTAAGTGGTTCATCTAGTCTTAAGAAGTTGCTGGATCATGATTGGAACTTCACCAGCGGAACGAATGACCGATTGCTCCTACTGAATCTTACCGGAATATCTTGAGACGGGATACTACACAAGTTTTATACTTCCAACTCCGCAAGAAACCAGTTAAGTGGCTCTGAAATCTTGGAACGCTCTTTAACGATATAACAAACTCATGGAGGGTATCATCTAGTTAGTAGCAGGGGCAAGTAAATCTTGAAATGGAACCTCCAATGCGATTGGAATGAAACCGTCAGCTTCCTTAGAAAACAGAATCGGGATTCAAGAAACGTTGGCAACTCAATTGAAATACACTGCAAAAACGTTTTTCTAAATCATACCAACTCAGCTTCCATGCGATTAGCGCTTGTTCCGGCGTCAGATGATGATGGGGTCTGGAACCAGGAGGCGTCGCAGGCGTTGTGAACAGAACCCCCGAGGCGCTGTTCGAACTTGCGTGGCTTAAGTGCGATAACCTCGCGAGACACAGGCAACATCTCTGTCATCCATGTGTCACGCTTCAACGCCGTGGAGTTCGAAGACTTAAGCTGCCCCAATTCCTTCTGAAATCATCAGAAAAATCACAAACAGTAAAGTAAAAATGGATTGCCAAGGGTTATAATCATTCCAAAAACGTCAGTTTCACCGTCCACCACATAATACAGCAAAACGGAAGAAAATGCTCACAGACCAGCTTTACAGTGTCACCGAGAAAGCACTTCATTACATTTTGACTAATTCTGGAGCTAAATGTAGATGTAATTCATAGGAAAGCTCAGTCAACTATGTGGTAGCACAGCCTGCAGAACATACATAAAGTCTCCGTTTTCGATTTGGATCTAGCTGTAACCTGGATTTCGCCTAAATAGATCTGGTCACAATTAACAAATTTGCTGAGCGACTATTCGATAACTTTGTAATTACTGATGAGTAGTAGGGGATTTTGCTCTTCATGTAGATTGAACATCGCCCACAATTGGTCTCAGCTGTCGCATTCCCATAGACTTTCCGGTTGGGCTACTATTCATCGGTAATCAAAACGCCGCTCAATAAGTTAATGATTTCCGTGATTACAACGTGGAGAGAAGTCCTAGTCGAGGGATTATCGATTGGAGTTAACAGGACGGTTACTGTGTCTCCTCTCGAGGCGATCAAGCAACCTGTTCATTACTCACAAGCGAAAGTGACTGAGTGTTCACTTATGTGAATTCAGTCGTGCCTAATGTGAGGTCAACGGCGCAGTGGTAAAACACGATTGCCTCATGAACAGCGTGACCGTGGTTCTATTTCCGGTCGTGGCAAGGATATGCACTATTGACAAGCTCTAATGAGAACGAAACTCGAGTCTAGTGCTTCTTTTGTTCGAAAGGAGTCAACTGGAAAGTTTACGGGAATGTGACAGATACGATCAATTGTGGGTGATGTTCAATCTATATGAACTGTGCCATTATCAACCAGCTAAACGTTCGCTGAACCGTTCCTTATTGCGTGTTATTGTACACTGCTTATCCGCTGCTCCTTGCTATATCGCTTTTTCTTCATTATACTCCATCAGCATAATTCATTCCATTTTAGCAATAATCGATGAAGCAGCTCTTCGAGTGTTTCTCATAGCGATGCACTGGACAACAATCCTCCGATGAGTCTGGCATTCAGTCCTTAATGATTGGCCAGATGCGTGGTCGGTTTACCAATTGTACCAAATTCACCCGAAGTAGTGGTAAGGTTTCAACATCATCAGATTGCCATCTGATTCCCGTTCTTGTTCCCTCTTTGTGTAGTGTCACTGCCAATTCCTGGCACGTAGTGTTGTGCATCAAACACCTATCTTGACGGACAGTTTGTCCAAACTATCAAGATAGTCAACTCAGCAATCACACATTCAAATAGAAAACTTGAAACAGTCATTTGAATACAATAGTCAGAAGACACAAACTGACACGAATTCATATTACAGACTTATCAGTCGTAAGCGTAGCTCGAATGAAAACGGAAAACAACAGGACTTAAGTAAACAATAAAAAGCGATACTTGCGGCAAGCAAAGGTCGATAGTCAGTTGTTTCTATGCACATAGAACCGGATGCCGGCGGCTTTGGCAAACTGCAGAATGCATTAACTGTGAGCATTCACGAAAGCCGTAAACGATGACACAATATTGAAGCTGTGACCTGTGGCCGGCAACGGTTTTGTAATAGATGAAGTGACGTTTCATCATCGCTGAATACTACTCACTGGTGGGTAGGTAAATACATTCATCACGCATTTTGGGATATGCTTCTAGGCCCTGATTTCAAGTCTTCCTTTTGTTCTACCGGGGTAGGGGTTTCCGCAACTGCAGGTAAACTGACGAACACAATGACTGACAAAAAAGCATAGGAGTTCGTTTTTTTGCCAGAAGTAAAGATGCTCTAGTTGTTTGTGAGGATAGAACAAGTTTGGCCGCATTAAACGCGCGTTACAACGTAGCACTGATCATATTTCCAAAAGTGTACATCAAAATGTTCGCTGCAAACGGCTTTTTTTTTGAAACTCCTACAATTATACTTTTCGAAAGTGAAAGTTTACTATACGTCCGAGTAAAATATTCCGGGAAATTGTTGACATAAAGAGTTCCATGCAACACCGTCTATTCCGCTTATAATATATTTTCGAAACAAACACTGATTGCGACCTTTAGTTTACAACAGGAGCAAAATCCATAAAAGACATTCCGTTCTGCTGGCTTGCAGTACACAAAACGTTCAATGGATCCACCGGAACGGCACCAATTCAGAATGTTCAAGAAAGTCAAACTGTTATCTCGTTCGTAGTGAAACGATACTGAGATTTGGGACAGCAGAATCGAAAACCTGAGTTGTTTTTAATATCAGTTCCTTATTTTACCTTCAGTCTGTGCAGGATTGCAAAGAAGGTTTGTTCAACGTTAGCCATGAACACATCAGCTCAAACCACCCGTTTGTTGAAGAGACACATGGAGTAAAATCTTACACTTTCTGTACAGGGTAAATTACGTCCTCTGACTAGTGTTGATATGTTGTTTTAACTTGAAAAAAATAACCAGTACAAGGAAACTTCACAAAGAATGCCCATCTCGTCAGGTGAGTAAAAAACCCTTCTCGTCTTTTGTTAATTAAACGCTGGTTATTATCGGTAGTAGAGTGACGTAGTCATTTCATATCAACAGGGCTTCTCTACAATCAGAAAGCTGCTTTTGTGTGTCTAGCCTCTAAAATCTGCTCAGTTCACATCACTTAATCAAACCATGTGTGATTCCTCGCTGTTTCTCGGATTTACCGTCAAAGGACATAAACTTCTGCCAGATCTTTGAGGCCTCGCCCAAGTCACAGTGACATCTCAACAGGTAAACGTTGAGCAATGTTTCTCATCGGTTGACAACAAGCGAAAAAAGCATTCCAAATCCTAGTTGACACGATTCCCTGTCTTATTTCGGTCGGTTCCAAAAGTGGTTTTACATGTTTAACAGAAACCAGACAGAAGCACTTAATTACACACGCCTGGTTTTACCACCGTATTATTCCGTATTCAATTCGATCTCCTAATGAGCTCAGCCCTCTTAACCATAAATTGAATTAATAACTGTGTTACAGTGGAAATTGATTATGGCAGTTTACTAAATTATCCGGGAACTTTATTATTATTAATACTATTATTATTCACCGAACGGTCCGGACTCAATGAAAAAGTGAGTGTGGCAAAAGCGGGAAATTTACATCACGAGATGAATAGGGCGTATTTCTGGTTTGGATTGAGTGACAACACAAGCGAAACTGTTCTAATGCCTTCACAAGTAATTAAATATACAAATTATGTTTTACCCTACTTATCCAGGTTTTATCGTCCTCACACTGAAATTTGTAAACAGTGGCGTTTTAACAATCTTCCTACATCTACATACAAGGTAGGACAGGATATAGGCCATAAAGATAAATACATGTGTTTCAGGTGTTATCAATCTTAGGAAGGAGAACGCCATAAACAAAATGCCTAGGTTGGAAACCCAGAGTGTTTGCTATCACGTAATGCACTGGTACACACCTAGACCAAATGAGATTGAGATGTTAGTGTATAAAATGAAGTATGTAGACACCTGTTAACCTCAGGTGGTGTATCACCGGTCGGGCTGACCCACAGTAGATACGCTGGTTAGAAGTTAGCTAATCCGCTAGACGACGTTTATCGTGTGGGTCAGTTGAAATATGCAACAATCATGAAAACTTTGTTTAAAAACCTATCTGTCGAACAACAGAAAAATATAAGTGGACGCAACAAACTAACCGTCTCCGATCTGAGATGACGTAGCTCTTCGTGAAAGGCTTGAGTGGGAGCCAAAGGACCAATAGTACTAATATCTTCTGCAAAAATCCCTCCGTCTCGATCATCAAAATGGCTCCGATCGGCCAACTTTGATTTGAAAATGTGCAACGGTATGGCCGGTCCGATACCTCCAGTAGGAACCACATCGTCCGTCTGAAGTGATGGGCCTATGACACGATCAGGGTGATTAGTCGTTTCCGATGACATTTTAAGCCGATTCAGTATTACAGGTCCAGCAAAACGGACGAAATTCTACCGGTATATTGCGACTTTCGCATGCAACCGAGGAAAACCCGGTAAGCTAAATGGATTGAACGAAAAAGAGACAGGTAGAGAAAGCGAACGTTGTGACGGACAACCTAGTATGCAATAAATAAGTTTTTATATCCGATTCTGATAGGGAGTTTAAACACATTTTTGAAGAGAGAAAGTATGGTCGACAAAGACTTTACTCAATGATGAAGTCGGTTAGACCAGATCGTATCCAGACCATGAACGAATGCGAGTTGTGTTCTACTGAAACGGCAGAGAGCTCAACTCTAACTGAATTGAAATCCCTTATGAGAAATTGCTTACGCTGATTGAACCAAGGAGAAGAAACTGGGTGAGAACAATAATCTTCACTCTTAAGTTCAATACAAGCTTCCACTAATACCGTCAAGATTTAACAAGATGAAACCAGGCAGCTTCAGATAATAGAGGAATAGTAAGCATTGGGGATTAAAGGGTCGACATAACAATAGAAGGATATCTCTTCAGAGAACGGCCCCCCCCACAGAGGGTAATTAGCTGGAACGACCAGTTTCAAAAGATTTATCAAAAATGAAGACGTCAAAGAATACTAACGACGTACAGTGGACTATTTGTTAAGAAAACACAAGATATCGGCAGGTCACTTTCTCAAACCTTAGAGCGGGCATCACGAGAGGGTAAGCTCGGGGTGGTGATGACACATCAATAACATAATCATGGGTTCCAGTCCGGTTGCTGCCATTCCTCCTGTATGGCTTTGAGCAGTCTAACAGTATTCACGCCATATGCGACCCTGTGTGTTACAGGAAGGTGAAGATCCTATGGTGTATAGGCTGAAAACAAGTCTCAAGTTTCCTGGTGTTTCAAGTCTGTTCATATGATCATCAACTTTGTGAAACCAGACAGTTACGGTCATAGTTCGAGTTATTTAGGTTGATATTTGAATAGAGAGGACAAAAGCGATTGATCCATCTACTCTTTAGGAGCGGTCGATTTAGGAAGAGAAAAAAGTCACTCTACAAAACAAGCTAAACATGTTGGAGTGCGTTGATTTAACAAAGATACGAAATAACTTGCAATGAAAAAGCGGAAAATTCACAGTACGTACGTTTATTAACACAAAAAAAGGCACAAATACGGACAATAAATAGAGAAAACTAACTGGACAGTCAAGTAAACAGGTAACGAAGGTAGTCGGAGAGAGGGCCAAAATAGAACAACGGAATTTTAGTTCATAATTGTTTATGATGAATGAACACGGGCAAATCTAAGAAAAATACTCGATGAGCGACCTCAAAATAAAAATAAACCGGGAGGATATCACATGTAAAAAAAGCCGCGGCTGAAAAAACGAAAAAATCAACAGAACTATAAAGCTAGTGCTTGTATGCAAAGGGCCGATAAGCACCGTCGAATAAGTCGTCGTATAAAAATCCAGCCGATGGGAAGTAGTAGACATAATACATAGAGTAGCACGATATTGAGCTCGGTGGGTAGATAACATTTTGAGATGGCGTGCTCCGAAGTGGAAACTGTAAGCTGGTACACAGAGGGGGGCGTGAAAGAATAAATGATGACATCGGCCATTTTAAAGTGGAATTCGAAAACACAGAACATGGAAGCTTCTTTAGCACACACACATGAATTGAATGAGATCACGCGTTCAAAGTACCATTACTTCCAAAAATAGTTATGCAGTGAATTGTGACTTAGCAACCATACAAACAACTGTAGCAAGGCAGTCAAGCTGGACATAACGTTCAACCCAATCAAGTACACAACCGGTAAGCCGAACCAATCGATGATTCTGTCAAGATGATTACCCTCGGTTCTCGTTGAGTTAGGAATAAGCGTCTGTCCATTTGATCAACGGCCAGTAAAACAACCGTGAGCACGTAGAAAAAATGAGGCAAATCAAAGTCCACATACATATAGACGCCAATCTGCTGTTACTTTTGTTTTGGGAGAAAATACATATCAGTTGAAGGTCAAGGTCTTCTGTGTTCTTCCAAGGGTTTGGAGGTATCCTTACGTTCCACAATATGTGTTCGCGGTTCGTAACTCGTACATGCGTGCGTTACCCAGTTCTAATTTTCACTTACCACACGGGTCACAATACAAAGCCGAGGTCCGCAATTAAATCACGGCTCCCAAAAGATGTAGGACAGCTAGCCCAGTTGACTCCGAACCAAAAGTCGTCAAAAAAGGTGGTGAGGCATCAGTGAAAACATTGCTTCAGTAGGTTCTATTGGTGTGAACGAACGAGAGCGTCCCTCTGTGCCCGGGTCGTTCGATATTGGTTTAAGAAGGGAACTAAGAGCATTCGCAATAACCATCATCATCAGCTGATTGACCATAGTCATAATGAGCGTTCTGGCATTCACCGTACACCGCTGATTTATTATAGATATAGAAGTAAACAACAGGGAAGAAGATTCGCTCCGGGCGAAGATGCATTCAGCAGATTTTATCAATTCGTCGAATTCTGCAGCAGCCGCATACGCACTACCGGCTGACAAATGCCGTTTGTCACGGTTGTAAAGGTTCGGCCCATTCAGTGGAATGGTATGCTCTTTTAAAGTCACTAGAACTCGGAGAATTGCCCAACAAGTATGCGTCGACGCTCTATTGTCATAATCCAACTCAGGTTAGAATTCACCGTAAGTTGTCCAACAGATTCAGCACAAAGGATAGCGCACATCAAAATGGTCTGCTATCGTCATTTATATTTTTCAAGGAGGGAATACTGAAGAATCGTTTACCGCATTCAAGGAATACCGGTGTGGACTTCCAGCACAGAGGAAGAATGAATAAGCTTGACTAAGCCGATCACAAGTTTTTGCTATTTGGTAATTTTCAAGTAGCACAGACAATGTTAGGCAGTATGGCGTTCCGCCAAATAACTTGCAATACACTTTGCAACCTCCAAGTAGTTCTCTTAGATCGCTATGACTACATAGATTTAGGATTATTTAACGCAGTTAAGTAGAACGTTGAACAACTCGTATGGGTGAGAGATTGCACCAGCAGCGGTGTAGGTATGCAGAACGCTGAAGAAACTCGTAACTCTAAAGCTAGGGAAATATCTGTGAACTTGGGATACTTCTGGTGATAGAGGCTTAAAAGACGCGTACGCAGAGCGAAGGTAACAACTATTTCACTTTACAGCTGTGCAGCTCGTCCATTCGCGGCAGAAGACAGGAATTACTTGCACATATGTGCAGGTTGACGCCCACATTCGGTCGGCCACATCGATTGACACCCATGAGTGAGCTGAGATGAGGTTAGGAAACAAGTATATAGCATTGATTGATGAGCAAGTTTACCCATCGAACCTTTAAGAACGCACAAACTTAGTGGGTTAGGCTTTATACTAAGAATGTCAATCATCTGCCACATCGAATATATTTTGTTGATGCTATGGCCGACTGTGCAAATTGCGAAATGGACAGAGGATGACCAGATGTAGAGAAGTGAAGTGCACCAAAGGGTTGACCAGTGTGCAAATGGTTTGATTCCCGAAGTGGGGTCATCGCGACTTGCAGAGCCAACAAGTCTGTGGGTATCATCCTTTTTGAAGATAAAAATCGCTGCTGATAAGCACTACTCACAAGACGTCGTCTTAGTAGCCCATATGTGACGGAAGGATTCAGTCAGTTCTGACAACGATCTCTCACCGTCACTATCGAAAACAGACAACGATCAAAGGTCTGGACCTGTGGACATTCCTGTTTTGAATAGACGATCGCAGTGGAAACTGTTTACATTCAACTTCGGTCAAAGTGAGCAAGAGACCTGCAGGTGGAGCAATTCATATATGAAGGATTGTGAGATATGAAAACCAACGTCAAAATGACTGATCATATATACAACTCTGTGCAAAAAAGACACACTCATATTTGGGCATTTATTTTTGTTCGCCGAGCATGGTATTTAGGCCGAAGACGTACAAGCACTTTCGTTGATCGAACATCACCAATCGTCACGCTCACAATAAGGATTCAAGTCAAAAGGTTAATTCGCCTCCGCACTCAACCTTAGTCTCTCAACTACCTAAACACTGCTGGTGCCACCTCATTTGATGTCTGTAACTCTGATCGGCGATTAACACAATACCTAAACCGTTATATCTTAATCCCAGCAATGTACAAAGTCGAAGACTGTGGTCAACAAAATAACAAACAGCAACAAAAAACGCACAGGCTTAACAATAGTTGTCTAGTTCGATAAGTTGTATATTGCCATTGTGGACTGGGAGTACAGTACCGGTAACAAGCTGGTCATGCCTATTACTTCCCATGCAGGCAATAACCAACTTCTGAGTTTTACCGCCAAGCGTGTGTGCCATTTGTTATGCGGCCAAGAGACTCACTAAACAGCATACACAATTATTACAAACAGAACATTAAGATGAACAACTTTACGAAAGGGATTGAGAATCAAGTAGATGACATCAGTCTGGAATAGGTGAACATAAGTTTAACGGGTCCTTTCGCTGATTGCCAACGATCGTCTACTACGAAAGACTACCTGACTCTGAGTGCCCGCTGTTTAACGAGGCTTGATCAGTACCTATCCAAAGTAACCACATGACCTCCACCAGCTGTCCGCTAGGTTTGTGTAGATCAGACAACTACGCTGAATGCTTGTTGCGTAGAATAAATTCAGTTGTTTACATCATGAATTTCTGTTTGCACAGTCGCAATCTTCCAGTACCAGTCGAAGTTATTAGAACTACTGTCTGAGCAGTAAATCCCAATCGATCAGTCAATTTGGACAAATGTAACGAAGACACACAGAGCTATAAATAAAATACGGTGCTAGGCTGTTCTTTTATATTTAAATTAGCAGAAAAGAAACTGTAGATGACAAGGACTAAATGTAGTGTTAAATGCAGTCCATGAAGACGCGATCACTTTGGATCAACTTACAAACTTTGTAAAAGTTCGCAAACTATCCCATCACAATTCTGTGCGATCAGGCAGCCATAACTCAGAGGTCTGTGAATAATCAACAACTGAATGAGCAGTTGGTTGCATGGTATATGGGAAAGAATTGAGATGGCATATTTTACCAAAATAAATAGAAGACTGACAGTCTCGGTTAAACAGATGATCTACAACTGTCCACTAAAAGCTTAGTAGTGTATAATTTGAATAATTAATAGTACTGGGTAGCACCGCATTGTAAACACTTCGGTTAAACAACTCTCTCGAAGATGTCTATAATCAGTTACCCTTACCTTTATAACTGACAATGCTGTTTGGTACCAAATAGAGTTTCCTAATATTCCTACCTCTGCATCAGTGTGTTACAAAGAAAAGCACTACATGACGGTGGATAAAAGGCGTTCAGATAGCAAGCAGGTGGCTGAAGTGGTTCAAAAACAGATTGGATATTAAATATGGAAGGATTAATCTGTGAGGGTGTTGAAATTCACATTCTAAGCGCAGTGAATAGACATCACGTAATCCAGAAGATGCGCCTGTATAGGGTCGTCTGAATATATTCAATGCGCAATCGTTGGATCAAGCTATTCCGAGAATGTTGACTTTGTAAGTGGTAATTAGTGGAACAGTGTACCCCCAGACACCTTACGCATCAGTAACTGATATTGCATTTTATGCAATAAACTATTGCGTAAATATAAGTATTACATCAAAGTATACAGTTTAACGTGCTCCCTTAGCACGTGTACAGTGTGAGATAACGCTACAGAGAAGGACTACAATGGATTTTTCTAACCGGAGCGCTTTACTTAACAGCGTAATTTAGCAAGAACCAATGTGTGAGACCATTACAGAGGTGTGAAAACGAACAATTCAGTAGCGCGTGTTGTCAAATTTGGATTTACCAACTATTCTTTGCACTCTACTTTGGAATCAGTCATGAACTGACTACAAATCTTAGTTCACGCTTCCAGCGGTTTGCATCGTAAGTCCTGTAGGTAATGAAAACATTTTATCGGAAATTTTGTTTTCATGTTGGACCAGAGGTATTCCATGGGATTCGAAAACGGGTTCGGTGACAAATAGATTGAATTTTGGAGGGATATCGCTTCAAGAAAATTGTGTACAATAATGATTATTTGGTCTGTGGCTAAATCACGAGCGCTTCGTAGTAGTGGGAAAGTCTCAAATTATATCTGTCTTCTCAGTTAATATATCTTCAATAATATGCAAGAACTCCAGCGTACTTCCACCGAGATACTCCCAGGTTTGCATGTTGGTTAAACTACAGGTAAACAAAAAGCCCTATCATTCAGGTGTCATAACAATTGTACCGTCCGGACGTTTAGCGAATGAAATTTATTTTCGTCCACGTAAGTAATGGTTGACCTGAATGTTCAACATTGAGTCTTATGTGCAAGCTTAAATTTCGAACTCTTTTGCTCGATAACCCTTAGAATTGCCAGGCACCTTCGCGAATGAAGTCCGTGCAGGCTCACAAAATGAAAGCGCTATCGTAGAGTTTATGTTGGGATAGTCTTATGTGCACATAGACACAAGCGAGAAGCAACATCAGGTGGCAAAATACCAAAGCTGAATTTAACGGGGCTCACTACCAACCCATTATTTCGCCAGCGTAAAACATAGAGCCGACTAGGCCGTTATGTGCTGATCACAACATCGGTTACTTTGAACCTCTTGATGATTCGTAGTGCTGTTTGATTATATATTTTGAGAGTTAAAGTAACCCGGTATAGTCATGATACCTTTTTACTGTACGCCCACAATAATTTGATGTTTGACCGAAATTTTCTTCATTTCTGCCTGATCGAACACCTAATCGGTTTCCGTGACTATTACTCAGGCTGATTAGCGAGACGTGAGTACAGGTCAGGGCAGAAAGTGTACGGATAACCACAAGTAAGCACACCAAAGTCATTGCAGACGTTGGTGATTTGACTGTGGTTTGTCTGATTAGCTATTCAAACCCAAAACCAAATTAAATTTTTAAGCACATTTTCCTCACGTTGATCAAACAAAAATATGCCCGACGTACAGCGAGACAATCGATGAATTGTTCCATATGACGTATATGACCAGTAGTGTTATGAAATGACTTATCCAGGTTAAAGCAGCCACGACTACGTTTGAGTGGCTTTGAAGCACTGGATACCTTGCATGAATGGTTATATCCCAAATTCATTGTGAATTGTAGTACTGGGAATCAAAGAACGGCTCATGAAGTATACATTTGTGGGCGATGACTGCCACTTAGGAAAGGAATGAACATCACCACTGTCATCTGATTGGTATGTCTAAATGTGAGACAATTCCCGGTCAGCAGTACATTCCGCCATGACGAAAAACAATCAGTATATATTCAGAGGTGTCGTGAGTGTCCGGTTATGGGGACGGCATGTGACGTGTTTATTTCACAAGGATGCAAGATAAGAACGGCATCCGACTATTCATAGTGCGCGTCAGGACCGATAACAATCAATAAAAATGACAAAAAATTCCGTTGTCTTTCAATAACAGACCAACAGCACTGAACACTTGCTCACAGACGACTATTGGTGATGGTGTGAAGCCATCAAGAAAGCACCCCAGCAAATTCAGGGAACCGTAGAGTGGCAACTACAAGTTATTCAAAGGCGGATGTGGTTGAACGTTTGAATATGAGCCTTTAATCATGCCTAATGCCGCAATGGTCAGCAAGGCTGCCTCCTGAGAACGTGGACTGGACCTCAAATGCGCCATGTCAAAAATAGTTACTACTGACGAGCGCTGACAAGAACGAAACTCGAGCATAGTGGTCCATTTCAGAAGGGGATGGCAAAAAGATCTATCTGAACACGGAAATTGCTATCAAATGAGCAGTGATCAGGTTACAAGCTAAAGGTTGACGGGGATCTGTTCAGTTGGAAACCCTCCAGAAACAGGCACTGCATTGATAGGGTGCAAATCACAGTGGTTTACGCAAGTCAGACAACACTAGGCTTCAAAACTCTGGTGTACGACTTTTCCTGTTATACGTAAAGAGCTGAATCAACTAAGTATAGTGAATCCTGACGTCCACCCGAACAAACTCACGAGTAAGAAACTTGGATTTGGAAGATTACGCCAGGAGAAACTGGCGACGGTCCACTCAGGCACCACCAATCCAGGATGATCATCGATCGTGTGTTCAAGACGACAGGAATAGTGTGAGTGGCCCGATAACACCAGACGTGGCCGTAGCTGCCGTAGCAACTGAGCAAGAAAGTCGTGCATAAAACGGGGTGTGAAGGTGATTGAAACTTGATCGAGTTTAAAAAAACACGAACGCACAGTAGCAGCTTTCAATGAATGCATGACGTATCGCTGTAGATGACCATGATCAGTAGCCGACTCAGAAGATTAGTATATTCAAAGGGAGTGGACGAGACTATACATTAGAACATCTGCTAGTGATTCACGTAAAGATGTAGACCAAATACTGTGTTTACAACTAGGAACTCTAGTAACTTTTGTGGGTATACAGTGATTTTAAGTGAAACCAACGGGCATCTTTAACCATTCGAAAAGTTCAGCAAGGTCACTATGAAAGTCCCATATCAGGAATGATGAGGTAGCAGGAGCTTACTGAAAAATGCCTTTATCGAACCATTAGCAAAAACCTGAGTACTTAGATCCTTAGCACGCTTTCCGTTCGATCCATCCTGTTGAGAACGATCCTCATGCGATAATATACGTGCGCATGGGCGTACACTATCAGTTTCACTACAGTTGCGGAGTTCATCCAACATAATTTCAAGCTCGAATGTAAGGGTTTTGTCCCTCATTGGGGTAGTATCATGTGAACTCTCCAAATCCATTAAGTGGAAGAACCTATTTATGTAGTAAGGCGAATTTTAAAAAAATGTAGTGTACAGGTTTAAAATACCATGATGTGAATTAGAAAAAAGAGAGACAGAAATCAATGGCAGTAACTTTCGGAAACCTTTTCCAATTTCAACAGCAAACGTTTGCAGCATAGCCAAGTAAAGTAGGACATCTTTTTGTTCGAAGAAACATTAGTCAGAAGATACAGCAAACATATGAAGCCTTTAAGTTCACGACCTGAACCACAAAACGACATACAAATGACGCCTTATGAATTCACTGATGATCAACGGGTACGTAGTTAATATATCAGGCAAAGCCCAACTATCTGATTTGGTAACTTGGACAAAACTCAGTAACAGTCAGACATGACTTGGAGCTCATGGTACCTCATTGGTAACGATCTTCGTTTAGCAATCACGCGGTTATGCAGTCAAGCTCGGCTGTAAATGTTTCTGTCTACCACTGGGCAGTATTCGGCTCAAATATGACCTAGTACGGCACACGATAGAAAACGTCTTGTGGCTTAAAAGCAGGAAACCTAAGTTATACGACAGGCTCCGGGGAACGATGACTAAATGAACATTAGTTTGTATAACCAGATGATGGCGTTCGCCGTAACACAACTTACTGTTGGAATGAACAATAGTAAAACTGTCCAAACTTAAATGAAAACCATTGAAGAAGCCTAGATTGAAATTTGTGGTGTAGCGTGCAGTCAGAAGGACTATTACTGGGCCACTGATAACTCAACTTAAATATACAGTAATAGATTAGATGGCTCTAAAATGTCCACGATTCCGTTTTCACTCTTTAGTATCCACAGAACAGATACAAATTATACGACTGAATAGCGACGAACTATACAGACAAGTATACCAACCACATAAGAAATAAAATATCAAGGTGTACCGACTGGATCCCCTTGAGTTAGCCCGCTACTAAGTGAAGAAGCGCATAAATGGACAAAAAGGATGGCAGTTAGATGTACACATATAAAAAGCCTAGACGTTTTATCACTCAATTAACTAAAAATCACATTCACAAACAACGGTGTTCAAAATAAAAAAGCATCCAAAAATGTACCAAAACTGACTTGACGAGTAGCCATGCTCGAAAGACAGTCCCATTTCGGTCGATAAGCCACTGCTCGTTTGGCCACAGGCATCGCATCCGCCGGTGATGACGGACAGCCAAGCTCGGTAGTTCGAAACAACGGGAAGTGTTGCAACAAGATGGGGCGACGATAAACATCTGGTTGAACTAGACGTTTGAATGAACACACAAGGAAGAAAACAATGAAAACGTATGTAGCCATTGGTGTGTAAAAGGAGCAACTATCGAATCTAGTAAATAAGCACATCAGTCAGATTCAATTACGGAGACAGCTAGTGGACGTCAACCGTAATCAAAGAAAAGGTCAGAAACTGGAGAATGTACTGATACCAAATGGGCCTTTGCAGTGGTAGAAAGTAAAGCTACAGACTTCGTGTTAGTAAACGTTTACTGTCATGCCGCATAGTGGATCACATGTAGGCTTAATGCCGCCAAGTTACTCTAGCAATACTAATTGCAATAATCGAGACCTGAACTAAAAACCATGGGCAGTAGCCGTCAGTATCGTTACCACTGAGCGGTCCCGAACAAACGGCAGAAAAATGAGGTGGTCAGAGGTTTCTGATGTACATTTTCTCCACTTTATAATAACCCTAGCATATAATATGGATGCATCAGGTGGACTGTATGCCCGAGATCTATACGTAAAACCAATCCATTGCGATGCGTGGCGGATCGAACCATAATACCCTCTGGTTGTGTGGCAGTTAAGCATCAGTGTGTGTGTGGATTGCAATCTATGACGATGATGTTGGTCAGGTTCATAGTCACATTGAAGGATCTTGCTTGTTAAAACCACATTTGCGGTTGTTCGGGGTTACATTTCCAAAGTGGAAGAGATGCACTAACAGAATAAGACAACGCGTTGCTTTACGTTTCCGAAATTTTTCCAAAATGAGAAACAACACAACGTCAAGTAAGTCAAAAACACAAACCTATTGTATCTGCATCTACGTCTGAACCACAGTCAGCCGAACGATTTGACGATACACACCGTAAATACTGCGCAATCGACTTCACATTCCGTTCAGCCTCAGTACACAAGTGACAGTCATCACCTTCGAAGGCCATACTGTTAGTAAGTACAAAATGGATGCCTTTGTGAGTCCATAACGATACTGCGGACGTGTTGGCGGCCAGCATTAGCTTCCGACGGAATCTTCGGTCTACATACGGATGGATGCTAGAAGTGAGAACAAAACAGTGATTTTTGCGCATCGGACAAGTTGACTGAAAAGATAACTCGGTAAACATCGTGCAAACTTCACATGTTAAAAGATAACAGTCTGACGACAAAAACCATCCGGTAAACAAGTGACCATAAAAATGGACTTACTTGGGTGGATGATGTTGAACAATCACCGACTTTGTCTCAGTGTTGCACAAGCGGCGGGACTATTGCATCAGCAAAGATATGGCCAGTCAGTCTCGATAAACGAGCTGATCTCGTTACGCACGATTCGGACATGTTTTGCTAATATGAGTCTACCGAATGGTACGCCATGACTTTTACGCATGACCTGGACTAGGTTGTCAGCTGCAGTCGAATGATCAATGCATGGCGTGGGACCAAAGAACAAAAACTCTGATACCAGGGGTGGATTTCGACCGGCGTCAATAGCTTCCTCACGGCATACGGAAACAGACATCAGAAGTTCTCACAGCGAAATAACGTTGACTACCATACTTGGTTTTCTTTAGTATAGAGTGCAACCTGATTAAAGTTGTCTTAAAACGTAAGCATTCATTGTTTATTACTACTTCTACACGAAGTTCATTTTGAGACGATAATTTTTTTTACTCCTTGAAGTGTTAGCACCCTTATAACAAAGTACCATGTTAACCTTGTTTCAAAGACAGGTCGTACTAATAAACACGAACAGCTTGTCTATTTTGTTCAATGTTAGCACAAACTAACTAACAAATCTCAAGTTCATCGATAAAGAAGCCTTTTCACAATGTACGCCTTGCTATTAGTGCCTCATATACACAGAACTCGTAAAAACGGAACTAGAGTATCACTACTCCATTAGTGAGGAACGGTGTGTCTGGACGACCGGACGATGATGCAAGGTGACGGCGCAAGCGTTTTATGAACCGCTGGACGACGGAACCGTCAATACCAGGCAAAAATTCGACAACCAACATTATCCCTGAATATTCGAAGTGAATTAAGGTTGGATACAGGCACTAAATCTATTTTAGTAACACCTACCCTGCAGCTTAATGATACAGACTTTTGGGTCGAAGGCTACTCTCTCGGTGTCTAATCGTATTCTTAGCCCACACATAATAATGCTTTGCGCAATCTCGTACTATACTGCAGAGCGTGCTTATACACAGATTGACCCCAAATGCCGTATCGGGGTGACTGGATAGACGAGAAAATACTTCTGCTGATTCCTTTTTGTCCTTTTCAAATCACGTCTTAAATTATCTCCAGCCACCTTTTTTTCTAACAACGCCATAACGGATGTTAGAACAAACAACCGATCTTGGTAGTACCGTTACTGTAAGTCTCATCTCTACAACCTGATATCCGATTCCATCTTCCGTTGTTTAGACTTCGAAAGCTTGCACTACAAAATAAATGAACTGGCAGACTGCCCTCGTACAAAAGCTGGGCTTACTGACAATCGACGCCTGCTGCAGGCTAACAATAACATCCAAGGACGCCGGTACCCGTATTAAACTAACGACCTACGCACTGTTCAGTCAGTACTGGCCGAACACTTCGGGTGGATACGTGATCGCCAATCCACCTAGGTTGAAGGAGGTGGTAATCTCAATAAAGCGGTTACCCTGAAGTACTGGGTTCTTGTTAGGAAAGACGCGTACCGCCCATTTAGCAGGCACCCTACTTTGGATGTCAAACTCACTGATATCCGTTCGTAGTGTCCACCTATGCTCCTCTTAACTATGGCAATGACAGCGGTAAGGATGTCTTACGGGGACAGAGCCGCAGTACGCAGGGCGGTAGGTAAATAACATTACGCTTTTCTTCGAGAACGCGGACGCTGAGGTAGGTGAACTGAGCGATGCCGAGTTGTGCTTCAGCAGAACATTTTGGTAGACGACGCATCGTTCAAACAATGGTGAGCAGTGGCTAGTTTTATACGGAAGACCAGCTGCTTTCGAAAAGTACAAGTGCATGTCAATGTACGATTTGGTTCATTCCGGATTAAGTATGTTAACTATAAATAATGTGGATCTGTCCAGGACCGTTAGTTATATTGGAACGTATATCCAGATTTAGACCACATTTCAGTCCGATGTAAACTTACTAATAAGCCTACACGGTGGCGCGTTCACCGACCACATGGGCTGCTTTGAGAAATTGGTCAGCCATGCAGTAAAACAGACAGTGAAAAGCCTTGAAACGTAAACTAAGTGGCCCAGCACATTGGGTAAGATAACGACGAACTGTCGACGACACTCACAGAATTCAGGTGTCAGCGATACAACGTGCAGTGACGAGAAGGAAATGCTGTTTATCAATATCC
The DNA here is from genome assembly GCA_014338405.1 of Paragonimus skrjabini miyazakii. Taxonomy (NCBI): domain Eukaryota; kingdom Metazoa; phylum Platyhelminthes; class Trematoda; order Plagiorchiida; family Troglotrematidae; genus Paragonimus; species Paragonimus skrjabini miyazakii. The sequence goes on from JTDE01002375.1 coordinate 79,654, forward strand.
AGGAGGCAGGGTACTTGTCAGACGGTGGCATCAAACACGGCAAGAAAGTTCTCGAAACTGCTGACCGGATGGAGCACTCAAGCTCCTGTATCGCGAGTAGCCAGAATGGAAGGAACGAAATATTATTTTGTACGGCCCCATCTAGGCTGGCTTTCTTCCAATCCGTCATCAAGAATGTTTTAACTAAGCTGCAGTTAAAACCACACAGTCCGACGAGCGCCAAAGATTGACAACATACTCCGCTTACCGACCAACATACCAGATAGTATCGATGAACAAAAGTGTTTAGTAAGCTGGATTTACTAGTGTGAAATGAATAAACTAATTCACTGGGCCATGAAAATATGCAGACTTAGGTAGATCGTCTTAGGAACTGCAATTAATTCTTCGCCACAGCACACACTTCACATAACCTCCAGTTCCTTGAAGTAAAATACAACGTAGACAACCGATGAGTTGACAAGGAAACTAAAACAACCATTAATAAGTTGGAAACGGTCAGACGTGTCCATCTCCCAGACTGGAGGCTTTGTGGTTGATCTGAATTCAAGCTAGATGAAGACTGTTTGCATTTAGAAGCCATTTTTGTGAATCATGCCCTATCACGTCCCACATTTATCCCTAAAGCGGATTAGATTTCTTTCGTTGTGTGGATAATTCGGCACCACCACCAAACATCCAACAATCGTTATCGTCAACCATTACGGTGATTCAATAAAAGCAGTTAACTGAACTTCCTCTGCGAAGGATACATCAGGCGCAGGTCGATTAAATCGGCTTCTAAAGAGAAGTATGTGCCTCATCCACTTTCACCAGTGCGGAAGTATTTATCTCAACATCACCGTCACCTGTTACATAGCTCATAATGAGAAAGAGCACTGGATAACCAAACCCAAACTGACCTATAACCCAAGAGTACTGATCAATGACTAGCAATCATCAACAATATATCACCGGTTCGCTCTGACACTTTATTGTCATACAATCGCAAAGAAAAGTGAAAGCCCTAGACAAGGGAGTAAGGAGGGGGAGTTAACTACTAAAGAACACCCATCTATACCTAACCATTCAAAATGAGAATATCTATACCTTGCAAACAAACAACCAAGCTATAAATAAAATTTCTCGAACGGTTCACGCTGGAATCCATCAACGCCACTGTTGAGCATAAAAATTGTATTACTAATAAGTAGTTTGGCAGATCGATGATGATGATGGGATTGACGATCATCAATCTGCCAAACTACTTATTAGTAATACAATTTCTAAGATCAACAGTGGCGTTGGTGGATTCCAGCGTGGGCTGTTCGAGAAATCATGCCGGGTAGTCGATCCCCTGGATAATTTGGTGGATTCCATATGAGACAGTTGGACGGGTGGTAACCGAGTCCAAATGTGAAATTTCCGAGCTCCTGGCGTGGCTTCGTAGCTCAGCTGGTAGAGCGCTTGCCGCGTTGAGGCATGGTGTTCCTGTCGCTGGTTCGAATCCAGCCGAAGCCCTGACTTTTCACAGTTGGGTCGCATCTAAAAATCATCAGTCTGCCAAACTATCTATTCGTAAGACCTCATCAATAGTGGAGCGTCCTTGCAGCTTTCACTGCCCCGCGTCATTAATTTCATTTAATTCACAGACAACCCTGCCAAACGACGATAACATTTACGTCAGTGAATCCGATTAGCCGCCGCCTCACCAAAATTCTCTAAACACCGTCAGAAGAGGTGACGATACATCATCCGGATTTCCGACTGTGAGAGAGTTTTACACATTCTGACCGACAATATCTGTTTGTCACGGCAAAGTTCCAGCATACGATGGGTTTCTACCGAAAGTGACCAAGTGTGCCAGCGAAACGAACCTTACTGACCATTTTCATAAGCTATGCTACCGGGGCTGAAAAGAAGCCTGATGCCGAAGGTCATGGATCAGGATACCAAAACAGCCCTAGCATCTACAAGAGGGACTTAATACTCGCAGCGAAAGAGAAGTTTAAACATATGCACAACCTCTGCCTGAGCTGCCAACAGTCCATATGGTAGTAAGCATCACGACGCACGGAAAAGCACAGATTCCCGCGTCACATGGAACTATACAGCAATGAAAATGACTAGCAACAAATAGTGGACGGAAAACTTCCGGGAACTGAACTTTATCCAGTGCCACATTAAAATACCTCTTCCATTATTGAAGACATGCCACATCAAAAAGGCCAATATCAGGATGCTATATAGAGGTATCGTGCTCTTTCAGCAGACCTGTCGGAAACTAAATGCGGCAATCGAACTAACGTCCTACGCTATCTCCTTGTGTTTACTAGCCACCACACAACCGATATTACTGCCGTCTACGAAGACGGTGAAGTCAGTTGTCGACAGTTCTCATTGTATTTATCAATTCAAGTGCAGATACGGTGCCTGCTACCCAAGAAGAACTTAAAGGAATTTAGTCATTCTCAATGGCAGAGCACAAACTTAAGTGACTAGTTGAGCAAACATGGCCACAGTGAACAAAAGCTTCCCCCGCGACTGACTGTCTATAACATAGATCGTCCGTCAGTTAGTTGAAACCGGGAACAGCACAGTTCCGTCTAATTGCTTCATAGTTCTGCTATGTAAGCAAGGTTAACGTCTGTTGAAGTTGGTCGAGGCTTTGTCAATCATGTACCTGAAACCGAGCATACGTATGCGAAAACAACTTAGTGTAGCAGTGAAATTGCCCAGATTTTGTTTCATCTTAGTTCTGTTCATTGTTCTGGCTTAAGATGATTCGTTCGGTTCAGTATGCAGCACAGAATGCCCGTTTGTGGCTGATGAGGGCACAATAAGTGGGATCCCACAACTTCCATTTTCAGATGTGTTTCGAAACAGATTGGGGGGACTAATTTTTCAATAGGATGCTAGCGGATGTTGGGGCCTACAACTACGAATACTTGAAACACTAATTCCAAACTGCACTAACGATCTTGCAGCATAAAAAGGTCGCCCTATCATTTGCAGGTAGCATGGCGCAATTATGTTACTGCTGATTCCCCCCCGTCACTGCTCTTTCCAATTTACTTTTTGGCTCCCTTCACACAATCACTTCCAACAATGATCCTTCGAAATCTACAAAAAAACCTAGCTAATCATAATGACACTGTCCCCATAAGTCAACTCTCTTACTACCCAGCCTTGGCTTCTCGCGTTTCTTGCCTAGACCTAGAATACGGGTTACTATAGGTGCCTTCAACACATACTACGAAACAGGTAGGTCGACAGGACCCCCTAGTTTGGACGTTAGATTCACTGAAAGTTGACGTGTGCAACAGCTTGAAGACTAGAATCCAGGGCAGCAGTTAACGCATAGAACTGAAGACACCCGCACTGTCTACTGACATCACGACCGCCGCTATCGTTCAGGTTGGAGTAGGTGTAGGTCACAGCACAACGATTGAAACCGGGTCACTAGATTAGATTCCCGTTAGCAGTAGGATCTACGTAGTCCGCTTGGCGGCCCCTGTTAAGATTAGCTCCAGGCGCCAAATATTTTCTTTGTGCTCGTTTGTGCCACAAACGATTGCAGCGACATAATCGTCAAGCACGCCATTTACTCGGAATCAATTGCTCTCCTGAGGCTGACACAGTTAGTGTATAGGTGTTTTTTGTGAAGAAATGAATGCCCAAATCAGCCGACTTGGAGTCTCAGTCGGGTGGCCGTTTTAAGCTGATATCACACCACCCGGATAGCGGCGAGAGGCTGTGGCACGTGTGTCACATAAGTTTTTACCAAGCAGTAGTTTTAGGCAGTATGTTCGCCAGTTTCATTTGTTGTCTCTTTTTTCGAATCGGACAGTGTCAGATAGATAACACAGATGTTAGTGATAGATGGTGTGGCTCCGTTAGTAATTGCCGTTCCTAATGAAGCCTCGTCCTTAATATCGGTCGGCAACTAGCCTACAAATCGCAACGGCTGGCTGTTGAGAAACTGGCCCAGTCGGCACCCAAACAAGTGTACCAAGGTACCCTGGAAGGCAAGCACCGAATTTCTAACCTAGAGGACCCTAAAAGCTTCTACACTCGAGCATTACGGATCATTCGGGCAGCAGGCACCATTGCAGAGTGATTCATGGACTGAAAAGGATTGGACTTGAGAAAAGTCCTTAGAAGTGGCAAGTGTCCGACAAAATATTCCTCATCTAGAATCACACAACAGGCCAGAGGATATCTGCATGTAGTCCAGGCAAAGCATATGGCGCATTCATCCATAATGTCAGGAAGTTAAGACAGCTGGGTAGAATACACTCAGTGATAAGCCAGCCGGTTTATAGCTTCTACCGCGTCACCGTTTCAAGCCTGCATTGTAATGTCGTGGTGAGCAGATTTGGAACTATCTACCAAAACTGAGGTCCGTCATTAAAGTTCGGCTTACAAACGAAGTAGAACTGCTAGTCCAGTTAGCCCTGAATCAGATGCCTTCAACGAAGGTAGTAAGGCGCCAGTGAAGGATTTGCCTCAGTCATTTACACTAATGTGGACGACCGTGGGCAGCTTACTGCTCCTGGGTCAATCAATGATGACAATCACATTCAAGAATGAAATCAGGGGCATTTGCGAAATCTAAGGCTCCGGCATTCACCACAGTTCGGCGACCCAATGCACGTCGGAAGGCAGATAGTAGGGAAGAGCAGACAAAGTTTTCTTGGATGAGGATGCATTGCACACAGTCTCGCTTCTCACCGAATTCCATGCGGCCGCCCAACGATCGCTGTTTTTCCCGACAATAAAGATGCGTTCAGCTCAGTGGAATGGTTTACATTCTTAGACTCGCCAAAACGCAGGTGTATGCTGAACAAGTATGTGAACATACTGTCGGCCTTTACTCTCACACTTCAGCACAGATCAGGCTCTAAGGCGAACCGTTCAACAGCTTCAGCACCAACAGCGGCGTACGGCAAAGGAGTCCGTCCACGCTATTTTTCTCACAGACAACACAAAATGAGGGAACGTCTGTGGCACACGCAAAATGCTAACGTAAACCATCCAACTGGTGGGAGACGGATTACACGTAAGTATATCGACGAAAAGATGCCACCACAACCATCGCTCACTTTCAGCTTTGAGCAGTGCTCCTAGATGTCATATCTTAGGATGCTGTTGGTTCTGATAGCGGTCCACGAAATAACAGTGACAAATGACTGCAGATGTAAAAAAAACACGGAAAAGAGCGAAAGAAGAAAAAACAATTAAGCTTCAACAAGAGATAAAAAGAAGAGCTAACAACCTGGTAGATACAAGTCCGCTGTCGACTGCAACACTGTTACTTTCGAGGATGTTCACAAACGGCGATATGGATGGTCGCGAATGCAGACGCCATCAATCAACTTTGCTACAGCCAATGACCACGTCATCCCCTGACCGCCTCGAGGTTTCTTCCAACTATCAAGTCAAGAGAACAATGCGCGGTGTGACAGATGCGCCATCGGCATACAGGGTACGTGATCCAACCAACGATGACTGTGTATTTACAGTACTACAGTTACTGGCGCGCAAATTTATGCATTTCCCCAATAAACACCGATGGTCTGTTACGTTGATCACATAACGAGCCCACATGATACGGGTTCACCAACAACAGTGGTCGAATGCCGAGAGTCTGCAAGCATCCTCCGCACGATTCACAGGACAAAACTAAGCTGCAAACCCCAGAAAAGACGACGTTGCGAGGTCAAAAATGTTGTATAAGTGTTCAAGCAGCACAAGCAATATTAGAAACTACCGCGTGTCCCACCAAATACTTCGGAGTGCACTTTGCGGTATCAGACCGCTGTGGTTACGTAGATTTAAAGTTTCACAGTGAGGCTACATAAATTTGTGACCGGTTCGTGTAAATAGGAAGTTGCACCAACAGCGGCGGAAATATAGGAAACGAAATAAAAGCTCGTATATATAGGGCTGGAGTATCTCTGACGAAAGAGGCATACTTCCAAAACATGGGGCGAATCGTAAGAAGTGCGTCCCTTTACAGCCGACAGACAGGCGCACTCGGGATTGAAGACATCAACCGTCTTCAAATAGCTGGCTATCGATGTCTCAATTAGGTCGTTCGCGTCGGGTGGCACCAACGTATAAGTAGCGATTAGGCTGGGAAGCAGATGTATAAATTTAAGTGGTTAAGCTTTACACTAAGGATGTCAGCCAGTCGTCTACATGCCGGACACATTTTGCCAACACCGCAGGCGACTGTCGTAGAGTGTGAGGGGGACAGACGATGACCTGGAGCAAAGAAATGGAGTTAATTACCAAAGGGCTAACCACCACAGATCGAGTCCGTCCGTCGAACTGGGGTCTTCGCGACTCAGAGAGAGGGACTGCAGATGTTGCGGGATGATGTCTACTCGGACTAAGTGACGTGAATGTCGCCAGTGTTTGGATGAGTGTTGTGTTAAACCAATGCAAGTAATGACGTGAGGCAAATAAAGAAAGCAATCAGGCTGTGTTGTGGATGACAACTTAGTTTCACGTAAAGCTTGGCCGTTTGTTTGAAAGGTACACGCGTCTTGAAGCTGAATGTCTAAGTTTATGCACAGGCGTTACCGGTATGCACATCCCATCTCTTCAATTTGATTCCCTCCCTAGTTATGATTGTACGTTAGTTAACCATCCTCGTGAGCCATTGATGTACTGTTGCCTACGGTGCTGAGGAGAAAAACGCTTATAAAGCTATAACACAAGATACGGAATGAAGTCACAGGGGTCTATCTACGGCAACGGCAATTTTCGTAATGCCATGCACAGATGGCTCAGAATGCGTCAAATCGATGTGCGAAGCAATCCCGTCGGTATATGTGCTTTGATCCCTAAATGTGCAAGGTATTGACAAGCCATTGATGGCCTCGTAAATACTGATGGCAAGTGAACCAAATGGAGGTGGAATGCAAAAAGTCAGAATGCTGCTAGTCAGCAAGGGACAGATAACCACATTCCAATAAAAAGCAATCCGCAACGGTATGTTGTGTTCCACAAAGTGTTTGTGGGACCTGATACCTCCGGAAGAATGATTCTCACTGATTATTCATCTCAACAAACAACGTTGTAGTGTGTACAGGCTCAGGTTCCAAGAATCCCGGAAGTCGAAGATAGATGACTACTAGTCAGAACCTTCGTGTGAATGTGCTAACCTCCAAAGCCGACGTTCCTAACCTTCGATTCGTCTTTTCTTTCCGTTCGTTCCAAACACTGACAACGTTTAAACTTGTACCGAATGATAAGTTAAATGAAAGTAAATCTTGTAAAACAATACAAAATGCCGATGCTTTTGGTGTCCGATGCGTCAAAACAACGTCTGCGTTTAATGATAGGAGTGAATTAAATGTGTGGTACTGATGGAAAAACAGCGCCTATCAGCCTGCTTGAATTCTATTATTCCAGACCAATCACGCCAACCCAGACGCCTGTATAGATGAGGTACATACAGTCTTCGAGGGAAATTAAATGGGTCGAACGCATTTTTTAGATGTCCGAATTTAATGAGTTACTGTACATACTATATGGCGAACAAATCTAGCGAATCTACGAGATGCCCCAAACCGTCGTCATCTCGATGTTCCGAGGTTCAACTCCATCGCGTTTAAAGTGGGTAACACGATATGCACGCAATAAAAAATTGAGTACCAAACAGGCCCCCTAAAGTTGATCGGGAGGCCGGCATTAGAATCCCACCTACTTAGAAAAAAAATGTACAACTGGAACCATGGTAACAAACATCTAGAATCAACCCTTAAGTCATCGCCGTGGAAAATTACTGTGCTTTATGTCATGACTGGTGGAATGTATTTTGATGCACATTATAAGTAAAACGGCACAGATAACTTCGATTCCAATAACTCACGCATAATGAAAACCGATATCGTGATTGCCCACCAGATTTTTCACCACCGTTTTCAACGAATCATGTCGAAAGATCTTGTTATAACGCTCAACGTGCGATTCAAAATTAGGGTCATCTAACCACAGACCTTCGTCAAAAATATCGCCCAAAATAAAAACAACGTCCGGAGACAGTAAGGTTTGAGCTGCTTGGAAACTTTGTTTCATTTGCCAATCCCTGGGTAACAGAGGAGAAAGTGAAGTAAATCAACTTATCAAATCAAAGCAACAGATTCTCTCCAAGTTACAAAATTCACTAAAGGCCGAAATCAAGAAAATGAATAGAAAATAACCAACCGAGGGAAGGCCTGGGATGAAATTTACGTGATGACATAAGAGGTGAAAAAATATGATTTACCTACAGGTGAGATAACTCACTTTCCAGAGCATATTCTAGAAGCACGGTCTCAAACATTTCTTCTGCTCCACCAGTTTAATATTTCCGAAGCCACAGGGAAACTAGTAAACATAATGACAGACAGAAAACATCGAGATTCGTTTAACTGGCGTAGAGTTGAATATTGGGATTATGGCCTTTTCTTGTAAGTCTCCTAAGGGCAGTGTATTCAGCGCAATAAGCGCGGTGAAACTTCGTTCACATTATGGAACAGAACATTTCGTGTACGGCGAGTCAACGAGCCAGACAGAATTGGAAGTCCACTTCGGCAACTTATAAAAACAGCTTATCCATATATTGCTTCACAGGACGCGGAAAATATATATACCTCGCACAAACTACACGATGAACACAGTGCTCTGTTAGTCAACCGAATCATACAACAGAAAACGATGTATACTAATTCTGCCAAATTTCAGTCGTGAAAGCGTCCATGAGAATGGTCTATGACAAACATTCATCAACAAACAATGCTATGCTGAATGCATTTTACACAGCGGCATGAGGCTTATCCTGCTGCTTGATCAAGCTTGTGCACTGCATTGAACCGGAAGACTATACTGACTAGGATTTAAGCCTTCCAAGGTATAATCATGTCAGACAGGTCAAGGGGGAGCAGTCACATAAAAATCAGTTGCACCCGTACGGTTGTACGCCACACTACTGACCGCGTAGAAAGGCCTAGGTAGTGACGCAGGAACCTATGAGCAATCGATGATGAAAGGGGATAGAACACGTACCCTTGAACAAAAGGAAACTTCCATCATCCAACGCTTAACTGTGACCAGCAGCGTATTATCCAACACAGTCGAAAAACTTTAGATAATATTCATAATTCTGATGTGGTTATGAATACATTCACTGCCCACAGCAGTGATGAGAATCAAACGGCATCGTTTAGTTCACTGAGTCCTTGGGCTAGGCGAGCCTCTCAATGCCAAGTGGGTCAGACTGTAGAGTCAGTGGCCCCTGGTAGGGTGCCCCAATAAAAAACCATTTTCTGTTGTCTTGCAAGTCAGACTTTTGGATAAGTGACTTAAGGTGGGATCCTCCGAACCAACTCTCTTTCATGACACAAACGACTGGGAAGTTATCGATGCCCTAACAGATCAGTCAAAACATTTTCTTTCTTCTTTAATCTTCCCTTTCCCAAGCCAAGCCAACTGGTAAACATAGGCACTCTGGTTTACAAATCTGGCTAACAAGATTCTATGGCACGCACCCTCTCGAGTCCAGAAAGTGATGTATGTTGTATCTCCGAGACGCACCTTTATGATTCTGGCACTGTGCTGCAATTGAATTAGCCCCTGGGTATTGCGACAGAACAGTGGTTATTCCTCAGGGTCTCTGGTGACGACGAAACTGAATCTCGCCGTCAAGCTGGATTGGGGAAGGTACTGAGTAGTAAGAGAGAGCACAGTTTGTTTGACTGGATTCCAGCGAATGGTCTGTGTGCTGTCAGACTTAGTGCTTTAGACAAAGTAGGTCAACACAGACCAGGAAGACGTTACTTGCTTATCATATCTGCATATTCTTTAACAGGCAATGGTTCAGAAATTGTCAAGAACACCTTTTACGATACTCCTTTTGATCTTCCGAGACAAATTAAGCGCTCGGACATCGTTGTGCTTGCTGTCTATACAAACGCACAACTGAACCGTCTTACTCCAGAGAAGAGGCTGGATGTTGTGTTCAGTGACCGTGCGCGACTCGCTGAAAATGGTGATAGGCTAATACACTTACGCATACTTCACGGACTCCAGTTATCGGGTAGCAAATTTCTGCAAAAACGACGGCAATACGTATTGCGGAGACCACCGTGTGCAACTCAACCATAGATACAAAACCATCATACCGTCGTCAGTTATCAGTGAGGTCACTCCATTGAAGATAGTCCTTTAAACCAGAATAATCAACTCGGGTAAACGGTCAAGTCAGACCGTTGTTAGTACTCGCTTTGCTTTGTCGTTTGATCGGAAAGTATCTACTCGTAAATATGGAACGTCCAACTGGAAAGTAAACAGGGAATATATATGAAACGCCTAGCAAACAGTCCCCACAGGCGAACTACCTGTCACCACAGTGGAATGATTCAAACGAGCACTGGGTAGTAATCTCAATGGCGACGCGCACCTCTTAGGAAGAGGTTTGTTGTAAGACCACAGTAATTACAGCAAGAAGTCAATCTGAGCTAACTCAGCACAGCTTACGAACAAACGTTCGTTGGCCTCCTCACTCTAGATACGAAGAAGAGTCTTTGGAGGAGTCTTGGCAAGCACCATGAAGCTTACCTGTTCACGTGAGCCAAAGGGATGGAAAAGGCAGTTTGCCAAGGTATAACTGGTTCACTTTTCTGCTGATCTGCAGCTACGCTGAGTGTTCACGAGGTTTTAATACAACTAGAAGTGGAAAAGAAGGCTCATGGATTTACGACTAATCACCGCGACTTGACAGATGGGTCGTGCACTTTGGATAAATTCAACTGGTCTGTGCCAAGTAACTCAGCTTTCGCTGATGAAGAAAGAGCGCTTAGTTACGACACTCAAACCAAACTCGCTTCAGAGTTTCAACTATTGCAGCGTAATAAACCGCCAGGTCTGGGTATTCTTTCTTCAGCTCTTTCCAAAAATTAAAATAAGAGATTGCTGCTTAGGTTGATCACGCTTCGCTTTATGTGGGGAGCTGTAAGGGTGCTTTGTGATTAGTGCATATCAACAGAGTCACATCTTCAATAACGGTGTGCCAACCACAAAAGTATTGGGCCAATCCCAATCGGATCCAAGATGATCAATGGTCCTACAAAATAGCGGTTTCTGAGACACAAAGGAGCCAGAAATGAAACGTGCAGGCGAAGTTTCGACCTGACCATGGATGAACCGATAATAGCTTCACTTTAGAAGAGGCGATAGCTCATTGGTATCTCACTTCGTAGCTCATGGTGGTAGTAGCTTTTGAGTCAAAGGCTGATCTTAATTCCGCCACCCGATAAGCTCTCTGAAATATCTACCTCACAAAGAAGTCACAGCGAAATATGTCGTTGAAAGGCGACTCTGCGTGCAGAATGCGCATTGGTGGGTGGCAATCTCGAGCGCTCCTCAATTCAAGTGACGTTCAGCAGGAGTATCTCCCAGTTCCTCTACAACTACGTGATGAACGACATCCCGGAAGGGGTATGTTGAGGTCCAGAGAGAACTTCAGGGAACCTTTTCTACAAGTAACACGTAGGATATGCTGAACTGATTAGATGACTGGACTGACTTTGTACATTCAAAGCACAGCACTGCAACAAGGTTGTGCTAACCTCCGTCCCATCTTTGCTGTTGTGGGCAAACTGCTTGAGACTTTCGGTCACTTAATCTGCCTGGATAGTGCCCACTCTTCCGCTGCTAATAATCCTGATGAGGTGTCCATAAGGAAAACAAATATGTAGCGTCTGTTATCCACTGTCTTTAGTGATATCACGAAGTCGTCCGATTAAAAGGAGGGCTTATCATGCGCATGCACATCTGATTTTGCTCTACAGGTTAGAAATCCAATCTATTTGTGCGGAAAATGTATGGAGATTTTTGACAGTTGGCCTGTATCAAATGGGCTGGTTATGTGAGCAATACAAAAGTCAATTGGGGCATACTTAAACAATCTTCGAGTTCACGACTAAAAATTTACGATCTACGCTGACTGGGCCATGTAACCCGTATGACAGATGAGCGCCTGCCGTTCGATAGTGTGGCTGCGGATAGTTAGAAGAAGCCGCAAAGAAATTAGGCGATTACGTAGTGACGGATTATAAAAGTCTTGACCACCCGCCGGATAAAGTTGGCAGGCGCCGTTTACCAGGTTAGGGAGTACATCACTAATCACCCCAGACTGGGATCGCTCGCGTACAACAATTTGTCTCAACAAATGATACGCCTGTGAAGATGTTGACTAGTATTCTTTATGATACTGAAAACTCCCAAACGCTCTTTTCAGGATGCCATTTAACAAACAGTTAAACAAGAGCGCAAAGATTACATATCTCTGCACTGAGAGCGGTCATACAAAGATATCAACAAAGTGAAGTATCTGACAAGCGATCAAGTGACGAGTCTTTAAGTGTAAAGAAGACTAAGAATGGGTGCCAATATTGAGGTCTTTGCCTTGAGGAACGCTGCAAAGAGACCATAAGATGGATCTCGTTGGCACTTTAGTCAGAAGGGACGAGCCTAACGTCTGCAGTTGACACACGGAGTTCCTGTACATTGCACGGTGGCAATTGTTGACAGGATATATGTCACGACGCAACCTTTCAGTTGGTAATATCAGGTTAATTCCCTGGTCAAATTTTCAACAACAAAAATAAATCCATTCACACGGACATTATTCAATTCACTTAGTAAACAAAATTACAGTAAAACTTAATCTACCTACAAGTGGTCTAATGAAGAGTTAGCAACATAAACTTGCGACCGAGTTGGTTGTTTGGGATAAACCATGACAAATGTGTTTGCCTACAAATCAGTCTGATCAATATACTCGCAATTCAAAACGAAGTATGTTGTGACGAACCTTCTTAGGCGATCCAAAATGTGACCTCTGAAAGGTCCTACCAGATGAGGATCTGCCAGCACGAGAACATTCAAACAGGATTCTTTGGATCCGCTACCGATGGTTGCCGTACAAAACGTAGGTTCTGGCCAGGAACATTGCCGGATGACATAAAAATAAATCATGTACTCGCACACAAAGATGGTGACAGTGGCGTATATGCTGAACGCAAAGAATGCCTTACGCAAACGGTTACGGAAACACCAACGTCTTTTCCAGTGACGCATTTTTCTGTAAGAAATTTAGAATCGAATCCACAAAGATCAGTTTTGTCAATAGCGAGAATGAAATCGAACAGAACACGATGTGGAGACACAATTTATTGTTTAAAAAACAATCAGGCACTTTTGTACTTATAATACAATTCTCCAACATCATATTTTCCGACGAACTTCCAGCCGTCCTTCGTCATATGATATACTAATGAGGGATATGATAGAAACAGTGACTGACTTACAGTTGATAAAACCCCCAGAAGCAGAATCCCGATGAGTGGCATGCAGTATGGCTCGGCGGGCAAGTTCATAGGCCTCCTCGTCTTTCATTTGAAACTTGTAATTCGTATCCAGTACACCATAAGCATATAAACTTCCAGAACCAACGGAAAATAGGTCACCTGTCAATCTCTGACCGTCATTATCAACATAATAAATTCCAGCACCCCTTTTATCCCAGCCAACAATCGTCGTACCAATGCTGAGTCCAGCACCCTTATACTCATACAACATATTTGCCAGTAACTTAGAGGCGGCTGCGACAGACATACGCTCCTTGTTACGTAACTCAAACAGTCTAGAAAATAGTAGATGGAGGAAGTTGACTATGGTACCTGCACTGCTTAGACAGAACGCGTTCCCAAAAAGCACAATCGGCCGCGCCACCAGCCATTGTACCGAGAAGGTACTTATTGATAACAAGAACTTTTTCCGTCGTACCAGATGCTTAAAGAAACGGGTCAGGATAGTCATGGGACAAACCAATGTAAGAACCAGACGACGCTCGAGAGTCCGCAGCAACGATTGCCCCACCGGAGTATTTGAATGCTAGTGTAGTTGTGCCATGATTGAAATTAATCTGAATATGACCTGATTTCAAACCATGGTCGATGGGAGTAAAGGTAGACTGCCGAATAATGCATTACGTCAATCAACCCACCTCTAACTTGCGGCTCCAAAACAACTCAGTTTCCTCCAAATGACCAATGGGACGTTCAATCAAGTTGTAATCCGTATAATCCGTGGAACTACGATAGCCAGAAAGGCCCGCGACACTGGCAAGCGCCATTTCAACAATTACGAGGCAGATCTCCGTATCCCCCGCCTCAGGAAATTACTGAAGGCCGAGTAAATTGGTTCGTTCAATGGGTCAACGGGTTGTAAACGGAAGTAGGAAGCTGGAGATTTTGAGGATCCCGTATCTCGATGCGTAAAATCTCAAGGTCCTCAGCAGCAGGCTGAAATGGGGAAATAGGTGCAGTATCTGATTTGGATTTGAAGATGAGTGTTGCTGTTTTTGGTTTTTGATTCTGTTCACGTATAGTAGTTAACTATTGACTAACCGTATACTACTCCACTAGTGTCGCGTGGCATATCGTTTAGGTACTGTCATAGCTAATTCTTGGCTACAGCGACTCGCCATTGTTGCAAAATGGTCAAACGGTCCATTTGCAGCATGTGCACCAAGTTTGTCCGTGTGTGGGACCATACACTGCAATGTTTTGGCTGCAACACATGGTTTCATATTTCTTGTCTTGGCGTCTCTCCAGAGCTGTATCACGCACTCAGTGCAGCCAATCTAGAATGTATTCAACTTAACTGCGATAGCTGTCGTCTCTCTGGGAAACTACTCACCGGCCAAGCAGGCACCACCTGCACTGCGACAGCTGTAGCTGTTGAGTCAGTCTGCAACCAATCCATAATTCACAACACTGCCGCCAACGCTAGTGAGCACCACCCTGTTCAGGACGTGACAGCACTAACTGAACGCAAGCAAAGCGACAAAAATGACTCTTTGCGCCAGCAGTGGCCGGTACTCAGGTTTCGTCACGTTCTATTGGCACTGGCATGTCTGTTATAAAAACCAAACACTCTGCTGCCCTTTCAGACTCCGTCGTAGTGCGGGATCTCCCGGAATGCCCCGACTCGTCGCTCCAACTTCGCGACGAACACGACCGCGAACTTTGGCGCGCCCT
>JTDE01002376.1:19454-45194 GCA_014338405.1 Paragonimus skrjabini miyazakii
AATGACAAATTCTTCGTACCATAAACTGGCACGCTAGTTGGTTGCCATCTTAGCTCCATTAAAACAAAAGTTTTAAACAATTCCTTTGAATTGATCAGTATCTTGAACAACATCAATCGTGATAATGAGTTGATGTGTTCCCTAGACGTTCAGTCACTGTTCGCGAATGTCTCGCTACACGAGACAGTCGATTATATTTGTGGGCTCGTTGACGCGAGTCACATTACTTTGTCTCTGCCTAGCGATATTTTGAGGGAAGCCTTATTGTTATGCGCTGAAAAAGTTAGTTTCCGTTTTCTTGATCGGTGCTACCGCCAAATAGATGAGGTTGACATGAAAAGTCCACCAGGGCCCATCTTAGCTGACGTTTTCATGTTACGGATTGAACAAGAGTTAGCCGCAGACATAGCGAGTTTGTCATAGTACAAACGCTACGTCGATGATACACTAGTATTCAGTCGGTCCACACAGGCAATATATAACCTGGTACGACGCTTGAGAAGTCTTCACTCAACCATGGAAGTAACATGTGAATTCGAGGTCGATAATTGTCTATTGTTTCTGAATATACTCATAAACCGCCGGAAGGATGTATCTATTCAAAGAGCTGTCCATAGGAAATCCACGTGGTCCAGTCAATACCTGAACTTTAGTAGTTTCACACCGGTCCATGATAAACGCGCACCAGTAAATACACTATTCACACGAGCAAGATGAAGCTGTACACAGGATAGTCTTGCTAAGGAATTACACTAGATCACGTCTGTACTACAATCTAACGGGTATCGGAAAAGGTTCATAGAAAGGTACAGTAGGCCGAAACCGCCATCCGAACCGGTGGTCAATGTAAGAAAGAAGAAGGTTAACATAAAAGTACCTTTTGAGAGTGATTACGGTATGCATAAAATAACGCGAAGACTGATGACTTCAATTAAACGAACTTAAATGAACTTTGTTTATCAGCTCGAACCCAGAAGTTGCTTGTTCCTTCAATCAAAGGAGATCAGCCTGTCGGTGCCACCTCACACTGTATCTACCAATTTACACGAAGTTGCCAGGGAAGTTACACATGCAGAACCGACAGATGTTTGCTTTCTAGAGTGCAAGAACATTTACCAAAGGGGGTGCAGAACTCCGTATTATTGAAGAACGGCAATGTCGTTGAAACACTCAAACAACCATTGTCCGCAATCGGAAGAAACATCCTGGCCATCGGTCACGTCATCGACTTGGTTTGTGCATTCAGAATCTTATTACGTCATTTTAATACAAGATTCTTGCAATGTGTTGAGGCTGTCGCAATCAATCGACCGAAACCGGCCCTGTGTGTTCCGAAACAATTGGTCATGAGCTTCACCCTTCCCTGGCCTTAGTGACTTTACCTAACCCGTCCATTGACTGTCTAACTCATCCACCCTTAACTGTTCGATATAAAAAAACGTTCCGTGTTATTGCAAATATGGTACTGGACAGTCAATATGAAATGCTTGCATCTACCAGTTTTTGTGTTCTAGTTGTTTTGTTCAAACTTCTGAAGGAAGCGAACTGTTATAAATACATAGTTTCCCAAATGTTACTAGCGACTTTGATCAATATAACAAAAATTCAGAAAATTAACTGCACCAGGAGTTTCGAAGAACCTACTAAATTGATTGGCTAGATCAATATTATGCAGATAAAATGTACATTTATCGGATTAAGATGATATTTTACCAGTTTAGATTCAGAGTGTAAATACCTTAACTGCGCCGAAATACTACCTTACTACTGTTAAACGTTCAGTAGTAAAGCGGCGTATTGGCATTTGTGATATAATCTCATACTTGCGATAACATTCTGGCAGACAAACATTATTTCACACCCATTATACCGATGAACTAAGATGGGTTGATAACAGATGCAGAAGTCCCACTGTATAATTCAACAATTGCTTTAGTTGACTCCTCAGTATACTTCGTTTTTCACCTACGAGACGCAAAACAATCGAAAGACCGATAACTGACTCACCAACAAACACAGAACGGAATGTTTCAGGCGGTTGCACAATGAAGAGGATGTGTGAGAATTACTTTGCATCATTGAATAATCAGAGAATTCTGCTATCACGGGAAGAACTTCACTCACTTTTGCAGTTGAACCAATAAATGATTCGAAAATGTTACAAAACAATCTGCAGTGGCTGTCTACGATAAATTCCACCACACTAAATCCGCTATTTGCTGGAAGAACGTTCCTCTTGAATGACAAAGAAATTCCAGCGAGTTCAGTCCCTCCAGCGTAATAAAATCGGCTGTTGCCACTGTTAACTGCCGGTGACAACGACCATGTGCAAGCAGAAGCCAAAGCGCGCGAAGACGAAGTGTGTATTGTTTCAAACAATAGACAAGTGGTTTATATGTACAATGAACATAACAGGTATGAAGAATGGTATGTAACAAGAAAGAATATTCGGAGTCTTCAGAACAATCCCTGATGCTCCTCTCCATATAATTAGATAATCTCGATCATTGTGTCGGAACTTATATATGCGACTACCGCGCGAGGTCACGTGCGAATTCAGTGGGTCAGTGATGAAGGTGCCTGTCTCACTGACATGACGACCGATGTCCTGCTCTCGTTCTAGTCAAGACTAAGGAGACAAACTTTGAAATTTGATTTACTGCTTTCTAGAGTGTCTCAGTAGACATTTTCAGTTTAGTCGGTTATCAGTAATATTTATGTCACAACCTCAGTTCAGCTTCCTCTCTGGTCAATATGGAATCTGCTCAAACTGGCTTTGTCAGAGACAGAACATTTAATAATACAGTACGAATGCTTTAGCCTGGAAGACCACCATGAACAGGCGACTGTACATTTTACTGACGCCCTGAGGTGAAATAGCTTAAAAAACGTACTGCTAGGAGCACTGTGGAACACTGTCTACGTTTTCCGGCTGCTCGTGTAGATAAGAAAACTACATTTGAGACTGTGCTTCTGATAAAAGATTTAGTAGCTAATTTTCTCAATCGTGGACCCCACACTGAACCACAGGGTACCGTTTTGCCCGAACAGTTACGACTGCAGTCCGTGAGTATGTCTATGTCATCTCCTAGCATGGATAAGAAAAACATCAGGCTACGCCTAAGATATGTTTGTTTACTCGTTCTACATTCATTGAGCAGTGGATTATGTTGAACGATGGTCGACGCAGCTTGGTAAACAAAAGATGAAGCGGTATCAAACATGGCTTAGGAGGGAAGACATAAAATCGGTAGCAGGAACCATCTTGGGGGACCTGACAGACACTATTCACAACATAAACTCTATTCAGTAGCTGCCAGTTCTCTACTAAATGCCCAGATAGCACTCAAGTTCAGTGCGCTACCGAAACACAGCGAGGAGCGAATCGACCGTCAGTTGATTGTATCATCCTGTGATATATTTCCTCGTGACTTTCGTTCAGGCCTCCGATCAGCTTCGAAAAACTGTTCACCTATCTACTAACACATATCGCATTGATATTGAGTTAACATTGAAACACCATCCACATTAACTTCCCGGTGGATAGCATAATGTTAATCGTCTCTTCGCTGTCCAACTTCTACTTCACGTTTTCCCATGTTTTAATAATTATACATTATTTTAGATGAGACCCAACTGTGAAGTCACGGCTTCGGCTGAATTCGAACCAGCGACAGAAACACCATGCCTCAACGCGGCAAGCGCTCTACCAGCTGAGTTCTGAAGCCACGCCAGGAGCTCGGAAATTTCACATTTGGTGGATTCCATATGACACAGTGGGACAGATAGGTAACCGAGTCCAAATGTGAAATTTCCGAGCTCCTGGCGTGGCTTCGTAGCTCAGCTGGTAGAGCGCTTGCCGCGTTCAGGCATGGTGTTTCTTCCGCTGGTTCAAATCCAGCCGAAGCCCTGACTTTTCACAATTGAGTCTCATCTAAAATCATAAATCTGCCACACTACTTATTAGTAATACAATTATATATTTTCTTGTTTTCGAAACTGTACTGATATGATGGTAACTTTTTTCTAGAATGTGTCTGTTCAATCTTATTCTTACAGTTATCTATCAAGCAGTTACTTTGAAAGATGCATACTGCGTCAGTTAGTAAATTAAAGGTAAGCCTTCTGTGATCGATAATCACAAATAACAAAGCACCTCAGACGGCGTAACTAAACGCATTCTTCCATGACTTGGTCGTACGACATCTTCAAGAGGTGACATTTTTGCCAGCCTTTGAAGCTTACCATTCCATAATCTTCATTTAGCCCATCCAACGTTTACGCGACCTTTCGCTGTTTAAAGTCCAGACGGAGAAATGTGATCAAGGTAGTGACTCAGTCTTCTGTCAGCCTAATGACATCTAGCCAGAATACCCCTCACCTATGACTCAACCTTTCTGGGCGACAGGAAATGTGCATTATGTTCTGCATAATTCCGCCAGAAAGAATGTCGTCTTTTCTGTGTAATCTATGATGAGTTTGAACTGTCGCTTCAAAAATCCTCTATTTGGCCCAATACAATCAATTGAAGTTAAACTAAATTACTAGTATCCGATGAAAATATCTAAAACGGCAATGTGAATCACACCGTTTGGACTAAAAAGCCGAAAGATACAGCTTCTGTTTAAATGATGCTTCCACTGAATCCGTTTTCAGTATGGTGGATCATTGAGTGAACCACATCGCTCACGCACCTCTAATCATCACGTGCTTCAAAGTCATTTATCGATTTTCATGGAATGCCATATTTTCGTCTTACTACCTCATTATGCAGTAACAAAGCTCAGTTTATTAACTGATCTACCTTCTCTAATAACACCCGCATTTAACGTGTTTAAATTCAACTTATTGTCTTTCCCATGTATTTTCTGTAGGCACTTCCTGTAATGATCATTAAACATTGACAAGGCTGCGTCTTGATGCTTCAAAGAATGAGGGTTATTGTAAATTTCTGGCGATGTATTTCCGTTTTTCTGAAACTGGTTTCCTGGAACGTTTTCCTATAGAAACCACGGAGATTACTTTCGTTGGTTTTTTGGAGAAAAGGCATTTTAATTCTTTCTCTATGCACTGAGAGTAATGTCTTGGTTTTGACGACGAAGTTATTGGAAATTCCTCTTACTTTTCTATTTACTGAAAGATTTTCTATTGGTTAACAGTTCATAGCAATTGATGAATGTTACCTTCATGTGTATTCAAACGAACACGGTAAACGGTACTGTTTGATCGGATTGTTTTTATATATTTTCAACAAAAATTCATTTCACTCGAATGCCAAGTTAAAAATTGGTTTTCGTCAAAAACGATAGTGAACTACTTATGGAGTAGACTACTGATCATACAAGTAGTGCAAGAGACCTAAAACCAAAAACTGCACAGGAAACTGGTAGAAATAATAACGAATATACTTAACGTAAAATGTTGAGAACGAAGTGATTGAAACTATACATATGACTAACAATGCTTTACTTTGTAAGAAATGAATTGCACGTGAGTGATAATCACCCGCAAAAAATAAATCAGAATATGGGTCAAAAACCGTCCCCTGTATAATTGTTGCGGTCCGTTTGAATTAGTCATCGGCATATTGCGGATTTACTTGAGGTTGTGCTTGTCAGATCAAAGAATGAAAACCCGTTGAATTCTATATTTTTTTACGTTCAAATAATAACCCGTCCTGCAAATTTTGCGTACAAAATTTCATGTTGTCGGCTTATTAAATTCCACACTCCGATCTGTAAGTTTGAACTGCCATATTCGTCCAATCTGAACGATAGCTTGTCTATAGAATAAGGAACATTTTTGCATGGTGTGTGTGATGCCAATTCATCAATCTATTACTTATGTCCAAAGTCTACACTGGTGGTTTCGTAACTTGAAACTTTCCGTTCGTTATTATTTTGTCACAGTTTATATATTGTCATACTGGCCGTAATAAAGCTTCAAGGTTAGCAGTTGACTGATAGTCTTGTTGGCTTTCAGAGTACTCTCCTATCCTTATTGGTCCATCAAAACTCTCCGTGAGAAGCCTGCCGTTTCTGTTTTGCTCCTTAGATTCGTTTATTAGCGATGTAAGAGTCATTCTTCATGTATATTAACCATTTCTTCGGCGCTTTTCTTATTTTGGACTGTGCTGATTGCAAAGTTTAGAGCTTGTTCGACATTAACCTTCACTCCGCCTTCTGGTTTTACACAACCGAGGTTTGTGTAAGACTTCCCAATCCGATGTTTGTTACTTTTATCTTGTTTACTATTAGTCTGTTCATTATCTTTTTAAATTTTTGTCTTCGCTGATATCATCGACGAACGATACCTGAGTCGGTTCACTTACTAACTGCATTGGTAGATGGACATTGATCCTTCACTTACAGCTGTCAGTGAGACGTGATCCATCTACCGTACGTTACAGATTGATTCCGGTCTCATAAGTGACCAACATCAGTAATTATTATCAAACGGCAGATTCTATCACTTTTAAACTCCACAGTCCCAAATTATGTGTCCTAGGGCGGTCTATACGGTGCACAAGCTTGCCATGGCACACGAGCCGTAAACCGCTTGTAAATCATTCATTTTTAAATTCCTTGAAACTGATTATCGTCTTATAATTTGCTAGCTATGTCGTGTCAGTTGAAAGCGAGTTAGATTAGTCTGTTGCCGGATTAGCTTACCACAGTCATGAAGTACAATTGTTGTCTACTCCGATGCTCATCAAAAGTAGCCTGCTCTACAGTCCTTGCAAACACAATCGACCAGTAACTTGTGTGTGCATACCAAACTCAGTATGGGTCAGCCTACCGTAATTTAAGAGGTAAGAGGGTGACAAAGCTTAGAGAGAAATATCTTTTATGTAAATGAAACATCATCCACAATTGATCGCGACTGTCATATACCCACAGACTTTCTAGTCTGCTCTTTCCAGAACGAAGCACTAGACTTGGGTTCTACTCTTGTTAGAGCTCGTCGATAGTGCATATCCTTGCCACGATCGGGATTAGAACTCCCGCCACGTTTTAATGAGGCAACCGTGATTACCACTGCGCCATTCACCTCACATTAAGCACGACCGAATTATTATATGTGAACGCTCAACCACATTCGCTTGTGAGTAATGCTCGTTTAGTTAAAGATACCCATCCAACTGGACGACTTCCTCAGTTCCTCTGACAACAGTTCGAAAGTCAAGAGACGCAGTGTGTAAGTCTAAAATCGACAAAAGCCAACATTTTCAATTCACAAAATATCTAACGATTGGTTTCGCTTACCTGGTTCGCACTGACAGTTTCAAGTCAATAGCGAGCTTCTGTCGAGTTTGCTCCGGACAGTGAGTCTTTGTTTCAACGTCTATTCCGTTGATTGCTTGTCTGCTTTCATCTTACAGATAAGATCCCTTGGAGGTATCCCGATAGGTGACCTGCTGTCGTACTACGAATAACTGAACTTGCTTCATCTGATTAGCCTGTATTGACATAGTAGCTGATCAATCAGGCAAATGCACATTAAGTGGAAGTCGACCGTAAAACTATTTAGCTCAACAGACTGGAACTAGTTTCCGACTAAACAAACCATTCATTATGCCGAATATCAAGGGAGTGGGAGGGCTGATGAATAGCAGGCCACCACAGCGCGGGATTTTCATATGAGAACGTGTTTTTCACATCGTAAATAGTTTTTGTTCACACAGACAAGAAACTTATGCAGTGGTTACTTGCTACCCTCTAGTGTATTTTTGTTCTATTCTCTTGAAAGGTCTGTCACAGAGTGAAGCTACTGCGTCATAGTCCCAACGATGTATTTACGTAGCACGTTCCCTAGTGCACGGCCGTTGAACACCCGCCCATTGGACTTTACGATATTTCTCGTTATTGCGCTGTTTCCAATGTTCCAACTGGTGACAACGGCCTCACATATACTTGCGGACTTCTGCGCTACCATTCAGTTTGATTGTCATGGTAGAATGTTTGGGAACAGTCAATGTCTCGTATTACCAAACTTCAGTTTTATGTATACAACAAAAGGAATTTCCTTTAATTTTATAGCGGTTTTATGTTTCTTGATGTTTCCAATATGCTTTGGGAATAGTGGTATGTATAAATTAGTTTAATACGTCTGAGTTGTAGACTTATTGGATTATCGCCCGAACTTCAATTCGCTGTGATATACATATCTGAACCAGGTGCTGCCAATGGGGACAGAGGAGAGTCTTGAGAAATAAGTAACTAAATGAATTTTTGTTGATTAAAGTGCTCATTAATCAATCAGTCATTGACTTATAAAATTAGTCTTTATTCCCAAGCGAGCAGTTCCTTCCGGCCTTTCACACATTTTCGCCATAACCATCTTGCAACTTTGCAATTTTTAATTCAGGCATTGATGGTTAGACTTATGCATATCAATTTTCACTGCACAGCCCGTTTTGGGAACACTGGAACTAACCACATTTAGATCTGATCATTACATGCTGATAGCATATAATTGAACACACATCCTTACCTTTCAACTCTTCTGATTCATCACACACCGCTTTGTGATTTTCAAGGACTAATGCAACATTTTGACGGTTTTCAAGACCGTTTCGTTAAAACAAGATTTCGATTTTATACATATAAATCTGTTGGTAATGGTTTCGAAATACTCTGTCAAACTTTTATGCAATTTACATAGCTTGGGATGCTTATGTGGAATGAACCACACATGAAGTCTTGAAACGCTGCTTGGTAATAAGGGTGTTTAATCTTTTAGGTTATTTGTAACTTGTTAAACGTGTGACGGTTCATTTGATCATTTTTGTAGGGCAACAGGTACCATGGTTCTCAGGCTTACCTGAAAGTTGAAGTTAGACTTGTCAATTTTGAACTTTACAGAGCATAGTCAGAGAACACAACTTATGATATGAACTTATTTCACCTTATTTCCAGATTCCCATAGAATTCATAAGAAGTCAAATATGCGAACAGCTGTTTTCGGTCATTCTCATCGGACTTTTACAGCTACATAGGGTACATGGGTTTTATATATGAAGAAATAGAGCAAACCGAGTAGGTCATTAAAATCATAGACATGGGACGGATCACAGTCTACTGGAAAGGGGTGGGAGTGTTGGTGAGTGTGTGATAGTATCACCTATGCCTGCCATGAGACATGCATTCGGCGGTGTCAAGTGGTTCACACCTGCTTGGGTTTCAAGTGGCTACGGAATAGTTGGGCAAGGGAGATGCAGAATTTGCACGAACTATTTTGGACACACAGACAGGGGTTGTAGAGTCTGATCACAATTGCCTCGGTCGTTGATAACCGTCACGATCTGACAGTTCTGGAGTGGGTTAGATGAACCTTGTAGATGACTCGGAGGGCTTCATCTGGCTCAATTTGATAACTAGTGTCAGTCAAATGAGAACCGATCGCACTGAAAATGAGCATTCTCGAACCGTTGCAAAGCAAGTTGAGGCTCTCCGTTGGGTCTGTTGTTTGCAGACATATTCATGGTCAAACTAGAAACCAACGAACTATGCCATGTTATTGACAAGACTGATTTTATAGACGCCACGTAGACGATATATTTAGCTTGATAGACGACAAAGATGATACACAGTCTCTACGAGCTGACTGTAATAATGCGCACCCAAACCTAGCATTCACTATCGGATTTGAGATGGATAATCAACTACACTTTCTGAATGTTGCCGTGTTCCGTAGAACTGATGAATCAGTTCAAAGAGCAGTTCATAGGAAAAAGACATGGACTGGTCAGTACACGCAATTCCTTAACTTTGTTTCGTAAAAGTATAAAAGTGACTTGGTTTTCTGTCTAAAAGGCAGAGTCAAAAGGTTATGCGCGTCAAATACTCTATAAGCTGAAGTCCAACACATATGAGATGTGCTAGGTCAAAATGGATATCCGGAATTATTCCTGGACAGAAACATGCGACCAAAAGTGAGGCATGAAACTGTTCAGACGGTGGACAAAAAGCCTGTCTTTATCACCCTATCATACAAGGGGGAAGCGACCAGTGATATTATCACTCACCAAGTTTGTACTACAGTCGACAGTGCCTATCCTGTAACACGGGTTATCTTGTCGTTCAATATCAGCCCAGTACTGGCGCCATACCGCAAATATAGCTTGCCTAGATTTTCATCGTTCTTTTGTGTTTATTCTCTCACCTGCTGTTGTCAAGCAGGTTAAGTTGGGAGAAACACAGGACGACTATCAGAAAGGATTCGTAAACACCTTCCAAAATTGCTTCGTAACGGTTCGAGGATGCTCATTTTCAGTGCGATCGGTTCTCATTTGACTGACACTAGTTATCAAATTGAGCCAGATGAAGCCCTCCGAGTCATCTACAAGGTTCATCTAACCCACTCCAGAACTGTCAGATCGTGACGGTTATCAACGACCGAGGCAATTGTGATCAGACTCTACAACCCCTGTCTGTGTGTCCAAAATAGTTCGTGCAAATTCTGCATCTCCCTTGCCCAACTATTCCGTAGCCACTTGAAACCCAAGCAGGTGTGAACCACTTGACACCGCCGAATGCATGTCTCATGGCAGGCATAGGTGATACTGTCACACATTCATTTCGTATCGTCGTTTAGTGTCTTGATGAATGGTCACAACTCACAACTTTTCAAGTACATTGAAGCATTGTTGATCAACCGCCGGCAACGGGTTCTATGCGCACAGAAACAACTGACTATCAATCTTTGCTTGCCATTCTTATAGCAGTCCGACTTGTACTTTTAACTATTCCACTTAAGTCTTGTTTCTGTTTTCGTGCTAGTCACACCTTTACAACTGACCAGAGTGTGCGAAACGAATTTATATCGTAATTTGTGTTCTGAGTATTTCATTCAAATAGCTCGAAAGAACTCACTGTTTAAAATGTCAAAGTTAACTGCCCAAACTTAAGAGTGTAACATGCAAAGGTTGTTCACATTTACAACGCGACTGGTATGCAGCATATAAAATAAAACTTCTGATATGTAGTAGGTTTTTTCAGTGTTGAAAAACACTCACAACTAATGACAGTTGCCGCATTTCCATATAATTTTAGCTAGAAGTTTTCGGAAGGAATTACCATGTTCGAGTTTCGTCCTTGTTGCAGATCGTCGGTAGTGTAGATGCCCACGTTAGGACCCTGGCCACGCTTTCAAGAAGCAACCACGTTGATTACCCCGACAGTGACCAAATATAGAGGTCACTGTCAGATTGAAAGCACGGAAATCATTAACTTGTTGAGCGATATTGTGAGTCCCGTTAAACAGTGCGGAATTCTGTTTGTTGTAAAGTGAGCATCGTTCGAAATAAGGTCCAATCGAACTATAAAGCGAGTTTATGGACTGACGATAGATCGTTTTTTAGCCCCAAAGGACAGTTTTAACCCAATATGGTTTTGAAAGATTTAGTTGGTGCATTAAATTTGCACATTAATCCTACTTTAGTTCCTCTCAAAATACTCAGGGTAAACGTTCATTTCAAAGGACTGCTCTTGTGAATGTATGTATGATAATTTAATTAATCGTTTATTACCGTTTCGTCCTTTCACACACCGATGTGGTGTGGCTGTTAGGGCAGCTAGTAAAACTGCATACGGAAAGCCACTCAGCGATTTACTGGTTTATCATTGGCTAGATCCAAACTCACATGTCTCATGAGACTCGTTCAGCTGGATCCGTCTTGCCTTTGGGACTACGAACAATACTAGTAAACAAAATTGGCTGAATTCTGTTGGTGAATGTTGCAATTTATTGTCAGTTGCTTGCTATTCTATGCAAACCCTATCCCCTGATAATAACCTGTCCATTTCAGTGGTCTAGATAAATACACAGTATTGATCGCGGCGGTAAATTCGGAACATTTTGATCGAGTCCAAGTTAACCATCTACAATCATTGATGCTTACTTTCTTACCTGCGAATGGAAGTACATCGTACAATTGAAAGTATGCAAAATGAGTCGAGAAGGGTATCAAAAGTTTTGCTCCATTTCACTGACTATTATCAATACCCTAGGACAAGTTTGTTTTGATAAAAATGTTACCCACGTAAACCCAAAAATATTGACAATTACGACGTGAATGCAAGTAGTTTTATTATTTCTGTCTTATGAATGGAGTAAGGATATAATGTGTCACGTAATTTTTACTCTCAGCTATATACGCATCAACGTTTGGCTAAAGAAAAGAACAATTTATTCATTCATCGTGAGACATGATCGACCATGGAATGTAGGCGTGCTTCATTTGATAAATTTCTGTTCAACTTGAAACGAAGTTGGCATATCCGATCTCAAGTGATGTGAGCGTAAAAAAGTGTATCCTTGAAAATACTATCTCTCTTCAACATTTGCTAATCGCAACGAACAGAATAAGAGATCTCAGTATCGACTGGCGCTTATATTTTAGTGAGAGGTGTCTCGCGTTAGAGTTTCATGTGTTAATCCTTAATAGGATTCCGAGTTAACGTGATGTATTTCAAAAAATGTATGTTGTGGGAGAAACCGTTAGGACAACAATAGTATGTGATATGAACTCTCCGACTGTTGTCAGCAAACACGAAATGGATAATATTGGATAGGCACTTGATTACAATATTCCTAGTGACGTATATCGAACTAAAGCTTAAACTTTGCGACCGAAATACACTATTAAAAGTTAATGCAATCCACGTCTAAAATGACTGCAGTATACACATTTGTTTCATCGGTCAATCTTTCGGAAGAGTTTTGTGTACGTTCTGACAAACAAACAGACGATGTTTAGTGCAGTATGCGACCGACACAAATGAGGAATGTAGAACGCACAACCCATTATTCAGGTTCGCATTCGGAACATTCCCCCATTCACAGGAAGCAATGCTATTTAGTACCGGTTGGTGATCTTACGCTTGTTTCACAATCATTTGTCGAATTGAAAACGCTTTTGCAGAGCTTGTGGGACTTAGAAAATGGCCAAAGAGTTCAATGACTGAGTGAAATGTGATAGGCTTCGTCATAAGTCACGGATTTGCTTGTAGAATTGCACGTAGGGGGGTGGTTGTTAGCGTTTAAGAATGGCCGATTCATTGATGGTATAAAGGTTGTCGGCAAAAGCTCATTTGGATTGACCGAATGGTAGCACCATATTATATTGTATTCATGTGAACCTTCGGTTTCTGCCGGTGTGAACATATCCACAGAAAATGAGAATGTCTGCTACCGTTTCTAACGGCTAGCACGAACAATTGAAGTACAGTTCTAATTGCTCTTTTCATCGTTCTCAGTGGTTCGGCTAATCTGGAATATGTTCGATAGTCGGTATGCATATTTTTGGTTAATATTGAGAAATTGGAATTGTATATCTTCTACAAAGTTCAAAGTTGACCATCTTCTCTGAGTGTTGGTTTATATACACAAGCAATCAAGGCAGTTGACTTTTGTTAACCGGTTCCGATCATACTCACAACTTGTTTTACGTTAACAGATCTGCACTAGTACTTCGATTTCGATTGTCTAAAAACAAATGGTAGTCTACCTAACCACTTTTCGTGTCGGTTCACGCCTGGAGAAATGCCTTCCTGGATGAGGTATTGTTTCATGAGCACATTTACTAGTTGGAAAAGGGTTAGTAACCGTAGTCAGCATACTACTACTAATAATTATAATAATTGGGCTTTTACTTCCATGGAATCATAATGAGCTAGTCCACTGGTACAGTTTGGTGCACCAACCCTTCCTTCTATGTTGATAATGGGCACATCGAGGTTTTACCTGTTACCATGCTTTCAAAAAACGCTCATTCCAAGTGTGAAAATTCCAGAGATTCCATAGTTCTGAAGCTTAGTCAGTCAAGGTGATCCCACAGATGTATTCTGGGATTTAGGACAAGTGATGGAGCAAGCTATTGTGAGTTAACAACACTGTGAATCTACTTGAACGTTCGTACACGGTTGATTCGGCGGGTCGGCGCACTTAAGTCTTGAAATAACTGTGTCCAATGGCGTGCAGACATTGAGAGTAATTATGTCTGTAGTGGGTAGTTGAAGCTTGAACGTTTGACAATCCGATCAATAAAACTCAACCCAATTCTACCAGTTGACTGACTAGCCATGCGTTCGTGGACAAACTCGACATCACCCCGTACTATGGACACTACCATGAGATTATCCGCTCTCTTTTGAATCACCTTTTAAACTTAGTTTTCGGAACAAAAAATGGCAACTCGTCAAATATGCAAGTTCTGATCCACTGTGAATAGTTCTAGGCACCATATTTCGTAGGCTAGTCGAGGCTTACTCGTCTGTGTTCTGAATCCACCTAAGAGGTATTATATAATTTTCTGGCACTACCATCGTATTGATTCGATGTTCTCTTCAGTTTATGGTTAAATACAGAAAAATCGCATTCGTACTGGAGAATTGATGCTGATAAACATGTCTGAATATCCATTAGCAGATTAACTATCGACTCTAACTACCCATTTGGTAGCACAATAGATGTTGATTTGATTAATTGTCATATCTTGTCATCTTACTTGAGAAGCATTCTTCATAATTAAATTCAACTCTGTATATGTCCGTTTCAATTAGTACTTTTGATTGTAAACTAACTGATTGTAATGCCAAGTTGGACCAATTTTTCTCACTACATTTGTGCAAGCAGAATCTGTGTCGTGACTACAGTAAAGCTTTAGCGGACGGACACTAATTAGCTTGAATTGAATGAATGACATTGATTAACCGAGTTTAATCAGAAATATGACAGGACCCTCTAAGAACAATGAGGGTAGCCATTTTTACGAGGCAAATATCGTTTAAAATCGTGATACCGTAACGTTATTTATGGTGTTTTATACACCAAACGAAGGAAACGAGTGACTATTGTAGTTTTCTCACTGGGCCGATAAAATATACACTTAATGTACGTAGACGGCAAAAAGGCATAACTGACAAATGTACCATATTGAAACGCTCTAGCATTTTGATAAAATCCAGCTAAAATACACGCCGAAAATCTCGCACATTACAGAATTGATTTCAAGAGACAAATAACATGTTTTAGCACAAATTATTATGGATAATCTCACATGCTACACTTTGACTTTGGTAAAGTAAGTGAACATTTGCGTTAAATTCCTCTCCATTCTTCAGAGCAGTAGTTTACGGTGACGAACTTACAATAAAAATCATGTGGATACAACAGATGTGACACCTGTTATACTTCGAACCCTTACCTGATACGACTGTATGAGATATAGACGGAGCTGAGAAAAGTCTTACAACTGATCATAAAAATGTACACGCAAGTTAATTTAGTCAATACTTACCTACGCCTAGAACCCCGCTTGAATATATTCATGCTTTTACACGGTGGATAATTGCAAGATGTGCTAAGCTGCTTCGAACAGGCGTTCAAGTGCAGAATAAACTGACGTTTTTTCAATAAACGTACGTGTACGCTAGCGATTTTTCAAAGCGCATAAAATTAATCCGTTGTTTACAAAAACAAATTTCGCAGCAGGTGAAAAAGACAAAAAAGAAAACAGTTATAAGTACTCGGTTCAAAACTTTATATAGTCACTGCTTCCAATGAGTATCGCTGGAGAAGAAATACCAGTCAAACTCATAATGGTTGTTGGTCTTTGAAAGTTCAGTAGCAAGCCCTGCTGCCTTCATAATTATGCTCATTGTTTTTATAACAATCGTTTCATGACATATACAAATACACTGCATATCTTCATCCGCAATCACTATCTACCAGATGAGTTATTTTAAAGTGATACCTCGAAATGTAGATTTTATTCAAATGGCAAATACTGTTTGTCTTGGTGCTGTCCAAGGATCAGCTAATCAAGATTGGTTATATGTTTGTTAAAAAGACAACATTCTGAACATACACAAGACTATTAAATGCGACAAAATTAATAACGAACAGGTCTGCGTATACAGGAATCACCGAATATGAATAAAAAAACGTCAAAATGGATCAGTTACTTCATTACAAGAAAACCGTTAATATCTGAGCAAAGTTATGTTTTAAACAGTGATAGTAGCTAGATATATAATGGAGCTGCTACTCAACAAAAGATCAAACGTATGGAGCAGAAACACCAACTCAAATTGTTATATCTTCCTATTTGGTCCAGATTCAACTGAACACAGAAATGACAGTACGCGTCGAAATGATAAAACAAGGACTTCTTAGAAGCCCGGATTAACCCCGTATAATAACTCTTGCCAAGTAAAGCTTGCTTTCACAAAGCATTCGAACTGACCTGCACCACATTATTCGTGACATCTGCTATCTTTCGTAAACAGGGATGACTAAGACCGAGAAACGCGTAATTCCAGTGTAATTCTGCATGTTGGTCTTCGTATGGACGGATCATAAGTGCCTGAAACTGCCCCTCCTAATAATCATTGTTAATACCGCACTGCTAATGAGTTAGATTACACAAGAAGCGTCGCAAGTCGATAGAGTACATTCATCAAACTGATCTGTTCGTTTCTGTTATTAATCGTCTATAACATACTCATTTGCGTAGGCGGTTGGTGCTATTCAACCAGCGGTGTTTGTCATAAGTTCAATATAAGCTAAGGCAAAATCAATAGAAAGAAAATCTAAAATCATCTACTAAAACTGTCGCAACTGATGCTGACTCACTTCTGAGAGACAGAGGTGTACACACTCTCGCCTGTAAGCTCACAAAGTATACTCACTAGGGTTTAATTATAAAAATATGACCCTGAAAGACGGATGCTTCTTACAGGATGGAATTTTGCCTAAACCCAGAGCACGGCATTTACTTACTGGTACTTACTGGTAATAATCCGAATATTCCTAATGCGTGCAGTGATCAATGAAAAATCAAAACCAGCCCAACTGGATGGCTTTAATTAACTGCCTGCCAATTCTGGTGAACAAAAAGAACACAAAGCGATCCATATTTCATTGAGAAAAAGATGAATGTTTACAATGTTTTTCATTTGTGCGTATACTATTGGAAAAACTAGTTTAAAACTGCTCTCAGTCTATACTTAATGAGGGACTGTACAATTTGTAAACGGGACTAAATATGCATTAGTGATAAGAAGCCTGACCAAAACCATCGTATGACTAGAAGAATGGGATCAAAATAACATGCATACATCAGGTAAATTCGTTTGTTGGTAACGTTCAGTTTCTGACACAAGCAAGCCCCATTTGATCGCTATTAACAATAGATAAAACTATCGAATGCTTAAACGTTGTTTTGTAAACAGGAGGTATCAGTATATCTCGAAACTTTTCAAGATAAGTTGTTTAGAATTCATTCAAAATTACAAATGCATCTGAGCTAAATTTTGTGTTGCTTACTTTTGAATCTAAACAAAAACGCTGGTTAACAGTGTTGGAAAAATTGTGGAGTGAGTGTAACATGCATGCCGGCCGTCTTTACTCTGGTTGCCCGTTACGCCTACGGACCAACTTTATGGCAACGTGGAGACATCGGAGAACAGCGTTCTTCCGAAAAAAGAGTTCTAACAACAGTCCTGTAAAAGGGAACACCAAGAAACAAGCATGGACCAAGAGCCCAGAAGCCATGCACACACGAAAACTAAAATGGCGTCGAAAACACAGCAGCATGCCCCGTTACGCCATTCGAATTCAACCTGTGTGCGTTTGCTAGTTTTGACCCTAAACAAAAATGCTGGTTAACAGTATTGGAAAAATTGTGGAATGAGCATGTGTGTATTAGTCTTTAACATTTTGACGATATTACAAATAAAATATTCTGTCTAAGTTTGTCTTTTATTATTTTAGCTGGACAATCAAAAGTGAATTATTCATATACATGTCGATTCGATAAATGCTGCCACAAGTTTAGGGAAACATTTAGGAAGGAAATCCATTTAGGTGTGATCAAGTCTGGCTGATTAACGCTTCACTTTTTACTGCTAACCATGTTGAAAAATCAATTGGCGAGAGTGCTCATTCAGGCTGAAATTTTTGCGAAAATGTTGTCCTCCCACTTCTTTTGTCTCGTCATTGTACCCATTTTTATGAGATGTCCGAGGATAAAAGGAAAAATACCATGATTATTTGCTTCTTCTAGATATATTATTAATGAACTTTTGATAAATTCCTTCTGAGAACTGAAAAAAACATATGAAGAAGAAATATGATCATATTATTCACCAGTGTAAATTACGCTGTATGTTAATATTCCAGATCGATATATTTTGAATAGTTGAGTTTGCTTAAAATTCAAGTTTTTCCGATAAACTTGCAATTAAAGGAGGCAGTCAACTATTTAAAACTTAAGGGATGACAAAATTGTACAAATTCGTTAATTTTACCGAAAAAAGGTCTACAAAGTTTTGATATCGGTATGTTCATCGAGTATGACATTTAGGTTGAAAACGTTCCATCACCAAGCCAGGTGAGATCATCAGTGCGTCGATGTTTTGGTGTATAGTTTTTGAGCATGGAGTTTGGTCCATATATTGTATTTTATTAGTGATATCATTTTTGTTGAGTATAATCTTAACACTTTAGTTTAATGGCGAGCTGTAAAACACTATAATCTTGGATTACATATTGGAAATGGGTCTTTTTGCCCTGTTGTTGGTTTTGTAGCTGTTGCTCTTACCCAAACCGTTCGAGTTGCATATAAAACTTTCAGCAATTGCGCAATAACGGATGAATTTTAAACCCACTTATAAACTGAGTTAACGTGTTTCAAAAACACGCCTAATCTTGACGATGTGTGTTGACTAATTGTGAATAACACGTTTTAATTTAGCATTTTCACCTGAACGGTTACACAGATGAGAATGCAATAACCAGATTTATGCATACAAGTGTAATGAGATTGGAGGTTTCCAACGAAATTGAACAGTCTTTGTTCAAGATGTCTATGTCTATGTGTGAGTCACAGTAAATGGTTTTGCTCTACCTGAGTTAACTAGAAATACTATTTGTGAATAAGGTTAATTACAATCAAAACTGAAAACTTGAAACAGTTCATTCCCTTCAGAAGTTTGAACAAAACAGTCAGAAAACGAAAACTGGTAGATGCAAGCATTTCGTATTGACTCATCAGTACCAAATTTACAATAACATGAAACGGTTTTTTTATATATCGAACAGATAGGGGGGTAGGGTGGATAGTCAATCAGTGGGTTAAGAAAGGTCACTAAGTCCAGGGAAGGGTCAAGTTTACGAGCAACTGTTTCTGAACACACAGGGTCGGATTTCGTCGATTGATTGCGACAGCTTCAGCAAACCGCAAGAATCTTGGATTCGAGTGACGTAATAGGATTCTGAATGCACAAACTGGGTCGATAACGTGTCCAGTGGTCAGGACGTGTCTTGCAACTGCGGACGCTGGTTGCTTGCGTGTTTCAAACACATTGTCGTTCTTCTGTAATACGGAGTTCTGTACCCACTTAGGCAAATGTTCCTTCACTCTGGAGATCGAGCACCTCTCGGTTCTGCCTATGTAACTTTCTTTGCAGTTACATGTAAATTGGTAGACACAATGTGAGGTGGCACCGATAGGCTGACCTCCTTTAACTGAAGGGACAGGCAGTTTCTGAGTCCGGGCTAGTACACAGAGTTCCGCTGCGTTAAATGTTATTGTAAATTTGGTACTGATGAGTCAATACGAAATGCTTGCATCTACCAGTTTTCGTTTTCTGACTGTTTTGTTCAAAACTGAAAACGTCGAGACCAAAAGCAAACAATTAAAGGTCAGCTGGTGATCACATCAACTACAGTGACCAGACTGGTGGACGTCAAGATTTTTTCCAACGCGAGACACATTGTATACTTTCCATTTTCCATTTTTATATGTGATGGTGAAATTATGAGACAGAGTTAAAAAATGTTCAACCTCAATTCTGGAACGTCTCAAGAAATGTTCATGTCATTATAACGCTTTTCCAAACAGGTCATTTACACGTTACAGTAAACACTGTTATTTCTAGTGCAGTCAACAACATTTCAAAAAACACCGTTTTGTACAGATTGGAAATGTTAAAAAAACAAATTATGTGACTTTCCGTACACAAGCATCTAACTCTAAAATTATAAACATGCAAATTAAACTCTCAAGTGGACCCGGAAGCTCACATTGATTATTTTCAAATCAGATTAACATGACGTGATTAATTCTACGGTAAACAGTTGTAAGCAATTAAGTATAAGTTGACAGACTTGTTGTTTGCCGTGCTATTTCCCGCACAGTTAACAAAACAGTGATAACTTGATCATTGAACTATTGAGCACACTGTAGATTTCACTCAAATGAAAGCGTCAAGGAAAGTGGTTTGATAATCCGTTCGAGCTGAGGGTCTGTGTACTGAAAGGGTAATACTTTGAGATGGAAGCATGCGTAGCGGTTTTATCTCAAGGTCACCGTCCACACAAAAAGAAAAGGCGTAGTGCAAAGTAAGAATAAATATAACTATCTGAAGAACTGAGGAGAACAAAAGCACACGTATCGAATGGAACATTCTGAGGCGGCATACGTCTTTTTGGAACACAGAAGAATTAAAAAATTATTCTCGTCACCATAGATACAAACATTTATCATTTGCTACCTTATTTCATCCTACTTCCTTCTTGCGGATTAGCTTTGTGGCTGCAACGTGAACAAACAGGTTTTGGGAAATTCTAACGCCATCACAATAATGGGAATGTGAGATCACGTTTGTCAATCTATAAACGAGTATGTGGCAAATTCATTTATCAGGTTCAACACAATGTTGTTTGACGTTAAAAATAGAAGGAACTTATCTTGTTAGCAGTATCGTGCATGGATAGTGTCCCTGACCTGACAGTGAAGTTTCAAAACACCGTGTTTTGCAGTGATACTATAAGAGGAATAATTACAGCTAAAAATGTATTCGAATTAATAAAAAACAAGCAACTCAGATTTCTGTTAAAACCGAACAGCATAGCTTAGAGTAAAACTGCATAAAATTACTTATGTTCACTCTCAGGAAAACTACCCTTTTATCGATTTCATAAACTCACACTATGTGTAAATAAACTGACAGATCGAAACTAAAACTCTAGGTTGACACAGTCCATAACAAATTCCTAATTAAATCAGTTAGTATGTTCTTACAACACTACAGTTTAGTCGCAAATTTAGTGTTGTAGAATAAAGGCAACTGTTAAAGATTCTTATTATAAATGACCATCGGGTTATTTGCTAATTGAACTCAATCTTTCGTCCAATTTCTATATTTTTTTTTAGGTTATAACATTCGTTTGTTGTTAATATTTGATGTATGTGCATAAATTTGCAGTGAGTTTGACAATCATACACTTCTTGTTACTAATATCAGTTACCCAATATACTTACGACCATATGGTGGAAAAACACTTTTATACGCAAAAAAAACCGGAAGCATCAGTTTGGCAATATATTTAAGTGAGAATCTTCTATACGTATTAGAGGTTTTTATAAAACATTATAACTTCTTTAAATCATACACCGCAATAATAACAAACAGTGAATTTCCGAACAGCAGTTTTATATTCATGATCAAATTAAGGCGTAGAAATTCCATTATTCTGTGCCCGTAGATATCAGTATATTTGTAACAAGTCACACAGGATAGAGTTATTGTCTGTGAACGCAGTGAGTTTTCACTACTGCATAAATACGTGGAAGATATTTGCTAACATATATAAATTTGTATGTAAATATACACTTCTACATATATGTATATATGGACATATGTATAAGTTCATTTACATCCTTCACAGGTAAGCATTACATAGTAATTTTGATGAATCTCATCAGGATATATCTGCCACACTACTTATTAGTAATACAAATCCTATGCTCAACAGTGGCGTTAGTGGATTCCACCGTGAACTGTTTGATAAATCCTTCCAGGGCAGTCGATCCCCTGGATCATTCGGTGGATTCTATATGAAACAGTGGGACGGGTGGGTAACCGAGTCCAGATGTGAAATTTCTGATCTCCTGGCGTGGCTTCGTAGCTCAACTGGTAGTGCGCTTGCCGCATTGAGGCATGGTGTTTCTGTCGCTCGTTCGAATCCAATCGAAGCCCTGACTTTTCACAGTTGGGTCTCATCGAAATATATCTTACTGTTTAATTTCGCGCCGATCTGTTAAACAGTACGGTAAGCTACTGTTTCTGGGCGAAAGGGAGACTTCAAGGCATGCTTAGAAACACTTGTCACTCGTATTTGGCATAGGAGAATTCTTGTTCATTTCGTCTAACAGTGTATTGACGTGCAAACTTGTTTCGTGACGGTTGATACATTACTTCTTTAGTCGTCGCACTGTTCGTGTACGCCGAATATGAGGTAAAATTCCATAGAACACATTGACAATCCATCTCTTAAATCCGATTCATTGGAATATATTCACGCAAGTATTATTTCACGCTGACGAAATCTGATCGTTATAGAATAAAACATCATAATAAACATGTTTTGCCATTTCACTTTCTTCGAGCTGTTAAACTCGATTTTCTATTCAGACTGATTACCAGTGGCATCATAACCATGACAGCGACAAGTTTACAACTATTTATCAAGGGAATCATTAATTACTGGATATATCTCCTAGAGTTGAAGGTTTAACTTCTAAACTTCCAACTACTCCTGTTTGAAATACTTTCAAATTCAAAAGTAATGTTATCCTGATAGAAAACATTGAATAAGTATTGCATGCCATGTTTCTAATTGCAACATAGCAGCATGCCACTTCAATGTAATAGACTGCCAACGTCAGTGGTAATGTTTTTGTAATGTTTTTACTTTAAAGCAGATAACCGCACAACAAAACAGCGCTAATCAGACAATATGCTCTGCATGTGGATATATTGTCTGCATTACTGCCCAATGAGCGTTATCATCTCTAACGATCAGAACGAATAGAAAAGACGGACAAATCATGAGTCGACAAGAAACGCTGATAAACCAAACTGCTTTATCCTCAGTATACATAAGCAGTTGTGAGTAAACTTTTAGATGTGCTGACACCGGTTTGTTTGGAATGTAGTCCGTCTGATTTGCCATCAAATAAATTACAAGTTTGGTTTCGGTCGCAAATTCTATGCGGTGCTAATAACAAAACGTAAGTTGTGTACATCGATGGTGTTGTCGGTTGGACGTTTCTAAAATCGGTTATCCTATCGGTCAGCATGTTGTATCTTCAATACTGAAATTTTCAGACTTGTTTGGATTTCTCCTCTCCGACGGCCAGAAACGAAGACTTCACTCTGTTTGAAGTGAGCATAAAAAACATCCGTAATAACCCGGCTGCATTTATCATTACCTGAAAAGTCTGTTTACCAAGGGGTTAACTAATAAAACCCAAGTTTTATTAAGCTTAATTATAACAAACAGTGGATTCCTCTTATCACGTACTTCATGCAGCATACTGAATGTGCAAGGGTTTACTCAAATATCATCCAATGCATGTCACTAGGTTTTTCCGTTAATTTGTCATTACTACAACACTGTTCACCTGAAACCACAGCCGAATATTGAAATGCGTTTCGATCAAGTCGCGCATTAGACATTTATACCATTGATTCCCAGATAGGTAAACTGTTTGCTGCTCCCGCAGTGACACTTCCTTTTGGCATGAAAAGTCACGTGTGAACGCTATACAGCTTAATGGATAAATCGATAAAGCTATTATGGGAGGAAATTTGGGCAGATTATTCCGATCAATTATTGTAGACGGAAAAATGAACGTTGTACGAGGATAGGTCAAACCCATTAGCATCAGGTTAGTTCACACAGGGAATATGTTTAATGACCAAACATTAAAACACACCACGGAAACGTTGTGAGCAACGTGAAGCAACACAAATTAGTTTCTAATTGTTCATTTTTCCATAGGAAAAACTGTCTTCACTGAAACGTACTTTTACAACTCTGACTAGGCTGGCCTCCACATAACAGCTGGAATATTCATTCGTTACTCATAGTTACATTTGAGATCGGATAAGTACTCATCAAATTTCCGTGGATTGTTTAAACCTAGGTTGCTAAAATGCGATCAGCGGAATATGGTATGTGAATGGGTTTCAGTACAGAAAGTTTCACCACAAAATAAGCTGTTGACTTAAAGAATGATTAGCTATTTTGATTCAGCGATAACATTCTTTCATCCCGTTTGTGCGCATGTATACAGTCCGTCTTGGATTACCAGCTTGCACTGGATGCGACTGCAGAGGCTTGAAACTGAGTACCTAATGATTCCCGATGCTCAATCTCAAATCTACACCTCACCACCGATCTCGTTCTTGTTCGGAATCATCGAGTAAGAGTAGTCTGAACAGGAGACCGAACCAACAACCCTTCGCGTCACAAGCTAAGGTCCATACAGCTTTAAGAAAACCTCCAACTGATGAACTCTGTTAGGACGCCCACTCTGTTACCGTTTCAAGCCGCCTTCGTCGTGAGAGAAAAAAACAATTGACTCAGTCCTAACTGGCTGAACTGTTCAAATCGGTCGGGACTTTTTATACCGCTATGCTCATTAGCGACCCTAACTGTTTTTCTCCTGGTGACTGTTCTCTTTAATGTTTTGGAAATGTTTGGTCATTACGCGCCCTATAAATACTTTGTGATTGTCACCTTTGTCGTACACGTGTTGGGGTGGAACAAAGCGGTTTCCTTTGTATACGACTTTTGGCTTGTCTCGGGAACCAAATCGCGGGAAAATTGCGACATTTTCCGGACTGAAATTTTCGCGTTAATTGTAACCGGGAAGAGAATTCGAATTCCGTCAAGCGTTCCACTATATCGAGAACGGACCAGCGTATCGTTTAGGAGGGTTTACAACAAGCTCACACAAGGATAAAACTGGTCGTAGAATATCTGTTCGAGGGTGAGCATCGAGATTAATTAGGAATGTGCAATTATGAGTAGATTACGTTGTACTTCCAGATGATGAATATTGGTGTTCTTTAAATGTCTGAGACTACCACTCAAAAAATCTCGTTAACAATGTAGCCACATATATGTACGAAACCATGCATATACAGTCGTATTCGGTGATCGGACATGGTTCCGAAAACTGAAATACTGCGACGAGCGGACATGGACGGAATGGAAGCCAGGCTGATGCTGAATCAGCTTCGTTGGCTCAGTCACCTCCGTCAGATGGACGATTGCCTTGTTCCAAACCAGCTATTGCATGGACAACTGACATCAGATAAGCGAAATCCTGGTATTCAAAAGCGGAGATGCGGGGATGTCGTGCAGGTAAGTCTTACGTGTTGTAACACTAACTTTAGATGTTGGGAAGAGTTGGCGTTGAACCGGACGATCTAAAGGAATGTGATCCGGGTGAGCGTCCGAAAATTCAGTGAACAATTATTGCGCGGCCAAGAACAGGTATGCGCGGTACTCAAGGGAACCATCAGTGTCATGGGTCGTGATGACATGACTGTGTGGCGTTGCGATGTGCGCGGCCGCGAATGGGCTGGCCTTTGTACTTAGTAGGTCATCAACGAACTTATAGCGCACTGTCGGCAAACAAACGACGAATACGTTAGGTTCAGGCAAGTCATACCAGTATATCCCTTCTATTTCTGTTAATGATGACATCGACCAAGACGATGGTCGTTTGGCAACTAATCCACTCCACTTTTCAGAAATCTGGGTATCTGGGGGTATTCTACCCATTCTTATCTTCAGCTTTGTTGGTGTATTGTATAGTGGATGTGTCACGAACGGCTCGAGACGAAATGATCTTAGTTGAGACGCGCATCACGG
>JTDE01002376.1:45402-77102 GCA_014338405.1 Paragonimus skrjabini miyazakii
CTTTTGCAATCAGTCGGGTTAGCTTGAGGTCGTATTAACCAGCGTTACAACAGATTTGGCGTTACAACAAGATGGTTTGCCTGTTCTTTTCGTAGTCCAATCTGAATTTCCTTTCTCATCTTCATCGTCTCTAGAGCGCTATAACATGCACAGCTATATTGAAATGCTCGTTGTATTACAATTTATATATCTTTCTTCTCATTTTAGATCTTGACATTGCGGTCTCTCTGTGTTTATTTTCCGAAAGATAAGTGTTTCATTTTCGAGCTAGCCTATCAGTTAGCTGACTACCACTGCCCGGCTGGACACAACGGCCTCACTCACACAACTACTGGTCTTCTTCCTTTGGGTTTACACTGGATACGTGGTGTGTGAGAGTGGAGCCACAGGTGACGTAGCGCAAGCTACTTGTGGTAATGGTTAAGCGCATGCGTCCTTTGGCTTCGTTTACTGTGATAGACCAGTCCGAACCGGATGCCGCCAACCGTATAGTCATGTACAGAAACGGAAGTTTTTTAAGCCACATAAATAATGAAAGAACGACAAGACTGACTCCCTACAGAGAACTGTCACAACTACTTAAGTAAACCCTCTTCAGAGTTTGCGTTGCGCAGATAGAAATTGCACATACGTGCCGTATGATTATCTTCTATCTTACGGAAAGAGTTTTAGAGTCTTTACAAACCGTTTGATAAAGTTTGTCATGAACGAACTTAAAGAACTCGGAGTGAAATAGTGAAGGTTATTTCGTACGTATGAGCAACTTTCGTGATATAGCAAAGGGAGTTCCAAGATATGTAGTATTCACCAGTATATTGTTGGAGTCCCCTAGCTGTGGTTTATTCATCATTTGGTCAAGAAGACAGACAGGATTTACGAAACAAACCTATCTGATGTGAACTGATCGAGTTTGATTTACAATTATGTCAGATACTCGGGGGTAATGCTTTCTGTGTGACGAGGCTCATCGAAGATTTTTTCACAAACGGGGAATACAGGCTAGAATGTACTTAACAGACCGGTAAAGCAGTGTTAATAAGAAAGAAACGTGTAGGTTTAGGAATACGATGACCTCCTCTTTGAAAGAATACTGATCTCACCAAGCCAAAAGGCTTCTAGACTAAAGGGATCAATGGCTATGAACAGTCTCAAGAATGTCGACGGTGAACGCACAAATTACTTTGTGTGCGAACATGTACTTCTAGTGTATTAAAGCAATATGTGTAACCAGGTATATATCCCATCTATATATATATATATCCCATTTCGGATAGATGATTGTATCTGTTTAAAAATCAATGTTTCAAATAAACAGTGATACACATCTTAACCGAAACGACCACATAACACACATTTTGATGGGGTTTCCTATTATATAATTAATAAGCTGTGAAGATTTTTAAGCATAATGAACTCTAAAGAAGTAGCTACACAACAATCTTTTGTGATAGCAAATTACAAATAAGTGTAATTTCGGCTGACTATGGTAGCTAAATTTGTAACTAACCTGACTAAGCGAAAAACAGCGCGAAAGTATTAGGAACTACTAGTTGGAGAGCAAAGCGCCTTTCAGTGAATCAATCCGTGGAGAAATCCCCTTACAGTAGTGTAGGCTTTTGAGAATGACTTGAAGGAATAAAATAATCGGCCATCGTAAATGATATACATCTCAGAGCAATGTAAAGTTTAACGGTTACACGACAAATCGGCTCTCTCGGGAGATTGAAAGGATTCGGTTCTGACTGTTTCCAGCCAAATTGCCTCAAGAAAAACATCTGAAATTTCTGCAAATCGATTCTTAGAGAGTAGAAAATCGGTAGAAACTCAAGACATTAAGCTATTCAAAAAAACACAAACACACTATCGTAGGAAGAGTAAGTTACACATTGCAGTAAATGGACATAATAAACTCAGTAAGACGTGTACTAAAACGATTACATTAACCAAATCGATGAAAGGTTACCTTTTAATGGATGACTGGAAGATTACCACATTTTAGAACCTGTTGGGATTGCACTTGAATAATAATTACATAACATTCAGTTTTAATCACAATGTACTAAGCAACCGTGTGATATGGTAACGCTTTTTCACACACACAAAAATGTATTTCATAAGTTAATTACAAAATACCACTATACCTGCCTTATTTACCAGGATGTAGTTGGACAGGATTTCATCTTTCGTGAACTTAAATCCACGAAAAGCGTGCATCAGTAATCGTAGTGCGGCGAAAAGTAGTTCATTATTAAAGCAAGTTGTATACTGTCCAATTTTGCCGATTTCCAACCGCTAGTGCACTCGTGTATATGAGCCGAAGTTGCAGTCTACTATGCAGCAAAGTTTCCGTTTAAACGTAGTGTGCACTGCAGTCTGATTCTGTTCGTTTGGCTGATGTTATATGCTGTGAATTTTCGCCAATTGTTTCTTGGTCGTTGGGCCGATTTCGAGTGGTGATAACTCGCTTGATCTCTCGTGATTTTTTGTGATTCGTCTGCTGTAGGCTTAGTCCATAGCTTACCTCTAGGCTGAAATAGTTCACCGAATGTTGGACTAGTCGCCTATACGACTAGGTCATCCATCACAATAAAAGTGGATAACCTTATGCAGACCAAAACGTTTACTTTATTAAAAGTGGCACTTTTAAACGTCATCTTCGTTGAAAAGAAGTTATTGATGCATATCGAAATAAAATTCAACCGACTAACATGATTTATAGATAATAAAGTGCTCTTGCTTCAACTAAAAGTTTGTTACTGTAGAGTCTTTTATTGCAATATATTTTTGAACAACCGTCTACAACTGACAACGCATATTGACAACATAATGAGAAATCCGTCTGATGCATCGCACTCAATGAAGATTTACTGGCAATTTACCGTGTGGTTGGAAGCGTGTTCCAAATGCGGTGTCCGAAATGAAGCAAATTCACACAAGTCACTTAAACCCTAACGTTCCAAATCATGCTCTGCCTCATTTTATGAGATTGAATGAGCAATTTGGCCACAACAAACCGGAAGCA
Organism: Paragonimus skrjabini miyazakii; assembly: GCA_014338405.1. Taxonomy (NCBI): domain Eukaryota; kingdom Metazoa; phylum Platyhelminthes; class Trematoda; order Plagiorchiida; family Troglotrematidae; genus Paragonimus; species Paragonimus skrjabini miyazakii. Next base: position 48,425 of record JTDE01002376.1, read on the forward strand.
CAATTACGAAGTAAATCAAACCTGGTTGTGAAACAAATTCAACATGCGCTACTGATCATATGGTTGATCGCACAGCTATAAATCCATCAGCATTTCGGAGAACAGTTCACCAACTTTTCGTTAACTAGTTCGTTTACTTGCATGGGAGAATAAAATTGGCAACATTAATTGTCAATATGGTCTTGTTATTTCCTTCTCTTCTAAACTTAACATATTTGCCGTTTTTGTTTGATCTGCAAGCATCCAAATACTCACTTGCACGATTTTGCACAAGCATCGTTTTGTAAAACACCGACGAGACAATGTTTAGGAATTCCAAACTAACTAAGTTTCCTAAACACACAACGGATGGAAGAATTAAACTCACGACTTTCGAATATGTACAACATTTGCGATTGACAGACGTATTCACCATGATGCGAGATGGTGATTGCTATGCTGACAAGACGGCAGTCGACTAATTTGCTTACAAATCATGGATTGGAAATTTTGGCATAGAGGTGCTGAAGTGATTCATTTGTCCGAGCAATTTATCGAACTCTTCGCTGGTGGTTTTCCTTATATTTGTAAATATTTAGTTGTGACACCTGGTCTTAAACTACTACTTTAAATATGTCAATTCTGAAACAATTTTCTCGTTGACTTCTTATACATAGACACTTTTGAAATACCCGATCGATTAATTGTTGTCCGTGATAATTATCCCGACATGACCTCTATTGAAACCTACGATGCGTTATGCTGTTAGCCTGGATTACGTTCAGCAATGTTCTCGGATGTAATCGCAAACTGAGTGACAACAGAATAAGACTATAAGTGGACGGCACGGAATTCCATAATCGCCTCAATCACCGTCGTTGCACGGTTGACAAACGAACGATTTTGTCGACGTGGTAGTATATCTAATTATAATCCAATACAAAAAATACAAGAATAGTATGTAGTGTTCGCAGTTTCCCCTGATTGGACACGGAACTATTGATATATACTTCTGTAAGACTGGAAGGTCAACTACCTCAAGTTAGCCCAGATAGTGAAAATACGCCTTCGGTATAGGTTAAGATCATATGCATTCAGATAAATGTGGTAAAATCCCAGAGCTGGGGTTAAGCTACACTCGCCCAAATTCTACTTTATTTGGAGTTAAGTCAAAGTTTAACTGCTTAAAGACCAAGTTGGTACTAATTTTTAAATCATATGTACATGGTTTCACTTGGCAAACTTATAACTGCCACGTTTTTAAAATTCCGTAATATCTTTTCTGCTATTAAGGTAGTTGGAGGGTGTTCAGCATTTTTAGAAATGTATAAGAGTCTCTCAACTATGTCAATAACTACCACAGTTTTGAAGAATGAAGGTTTCTATTCTTTCCAAATCAAAAGCAATTATTTGTTCCAAACATTTGTTTCATCCATCCGTGATACATACTCGAAAAAATCTACCACAGTGTACAAGCCTATCGCGTAATTGCATTGAATCACAAACAGACAAACAATAGGCGTGCAACGAAGCAATTTTATTTCAGCTAACCTATATCGTATTGTTAGAGCAGTCCATTCTGCTTTTGGTTGTATTTCCGTGAAAGGATTTCTCGAAGTACGCATTACAATTATATTGGTATGTTTGCAGGCAAAGTTACTCCAGGGCGATATATGTATGATAGGCCGATTTGGTTGATATTGTTCATCACTTTTCTTGCAGACGACACATCATAGTACAGAGTCACTCCACAAATGTTCATGCTTCTGTCTTATTTCGGGTACCGAAATTAGCGTGACACATTATTATGAAATGGGTAGAAGTTTATTAAATGAGATGTCAGATGGGTCAAGTTAACTCGAGGAAAACCATCTGAATTGTTTACCTACAGGATATCGAGTAGAAACAGAGCAGTGGCCCCCAACTGTTCTTTCGTTGTTTACAGCAGATTAACATCAAGTATTTTACGAGACATGTCTCATAAGATAGACTGAAGCACCAAATACTTTGTCTTGGTACATGATTGAGATGACCGATATTGTTTGTCATAAAAGATGAGACGCTCTCTTTGACTCGTTCTACTATGAGACATTTGTAAAGACTCGTTTGTGTAGATTTGAAGTGCACACACAAATTTATTGCTTTGAAATTTAGAAAAAATAGGAGAACCCGGTCATACCCAGTCTGATTAGGTTACGGAATCGTATTCATGGTATAACGTGATAGCTACATCACTGCTTGAAATAAACAAAATAGTAAGTATTGGAAACAAGGTGGACGTAGTGCTTTGTCACGATGATTTGCGTGTTGAAACGCTGTTCGGTAGCATATCTGACAAAATACTAAATATATCTCATCATCGGAATGAGAACGCAAGCCACTACAACACCGGTGTTTGGAACGACAAAGAATACAACCTTGTATCATTGCTAGGTGAGATAAGGATATTGCATTATAGCAAAATATTCCAAAATGATTACCTAAGAAAATGGGATGCGTTTTAGGTTATCTATTATTTTTAGGAATAATATAGCATATTGTTTGTCCGTCGTATTTTGGATTCTTTGCCGACAGCGAGACGGGATGAGTATTCTTTATTTAACAAATAGAAACGAAATTGTTATTTCGTCCGGAAACCAGATCAGACAACTTGTTTGTCACTTTAAAGACAAGTTTATCATAATCAGGACATAGGGGACTAAGTTTACGATTGATGAATGTTGGTAATCGAGTGAACTTGATCGATTAAGTAACTGATGCTTAGTACGGTAAGAAAACAGGGATTATGAGACTTCAGAATTTCGCATATACAAAACGATTTATGTTATGCACGCTCAAAAGAGCTGTCAGTGAAAGTTACTGTTATATTATTGCTGATAGTTGCTTACGTATAATTAATGTTTATTTGTTGTCATCGGGACGATCAGTGTCGAACGCCAGAAACGTCCGGACTGGTTTGACGACAAGAATGCGGCTATCTCCAGCTTGATGCAAAAAAAATGCGGTGTTGATCACTTCCACAATGGACCCGGACAAGAGGGCGATATTCCGAGGAATTCGTCGTCAACCAGCGGAACGTGTTCACGGAATCAAGAACAACTGGTGGAGAAAACAAGGGGAACGGATACAGAGTTACACCGACCACCAACAACACAAGGAATCCTACGATTTGCCACAGATGAATTTTGGCCTATCCGTCCAGTCTATCAAAGCAATGGTTGACGCGGACACCGGATGTTCGTGCAACCAACCAGAGGATACCATCAAAGTCTGGTACAGACACTTTGGTAGCCTACTGAATCGTTTGACTATCATTGGCTGGGTGACCGTGAACAGCCTACGGCAACAGGCCGTCAAATCTTAACTAGTTTTTATCTCCGATTTGCCAGAGAATCAACAGGCGATCAGAAAACTGCGCAGTGGAAAGGCTGTATGCGAGGATGGACTACCGGGTGAAATCCTGAGGAATAGCGGACCGGCGCTTTGCTCCAGCTGGTTCATTCCATCTGTGAACAGAAAGAAAGGCTATAAGATTTCAAGAATGCACCGCTAGTACCTTTGTTTAAAAGTAAGGGTAGCAAGCAATGTCCCGATAGCTGTTTGGACATTAGCCTATTAAGCTGCGCAGGCAAGGTACTTGTAAGAACTCTCCTGAACCGAATGAATGCGAACGTTTTAGAAGCCAGTGTTCCCGAGTGACAGTGTGGATTCCGGGCGAGTCGCAGTACGATTGACCTGGTGTTTGATGCTTAACACATTGAGAAGTGCCGGGAACGCAGTCTGCCCTTGTGCGCTCTCTTTGCGAATTTCATGAAGGTCTTCTATTCCGTGGGCCGGGAGACGTTATGGACGGTACTTAGTAGGTATGGATATCCAAGTAAGTTCGTCAGTTTGATTAGAATATTGCATGTGGGCAATGGTACAATCGGATGGATCGACCTCTGATGATTTTGACATTGTCACTGGCGTGAAGCAGGGTTGTGTGCTGGCCCCAACCCTATTGGGATTATATTTAACTGCCATGCTAACAGTTGCTTTTCAGGACTTGAAGGAGGACAGCGTTGAGGTAGAGTACCGGACGGATGGGTGCCTATTGAATATTGGACGTTTCGGCTCTTTAATCCAGCTACAAACTACAACCATGTACATGCTTCTGTTAGCAGATAACAACGCGTCCCCTAAGAATGCGAAAGTGGCTTGGTGGATAGTGTGTTGACGTCCCGCCTGGCGATCACGGGCTCCAGCCCAAGGGTCGCCGTCTTGTCACCACATTACTAGTAATACTTGCATCAGTCAAAGTTCAGTCTAACTGATACTGCCTAGAATAAACAGTACCTTTCAAAATTTTCAACTGAACTTTACGACGCGGTCGATGAAAGCAATGTATCTGCAGCTACTATATGGACAACTACAGTTTCACAAACGCTGGTTGTGCATCCCGGTTCCACAGCGTGCGCTAACATGCTTCTGAAAACTATCATATGACATTTGATAGTTAGTACAGTGAGTATGCTCAGCAGACAAAACACAGGATAACCCCGTAACGTGAGAGATGAACAACCGAGTAGTGGAGTCATTGTTACAGCTTCCTAAGAAAGGACAACTGATATATGTCCTAGAAAAAGAGAAACGCCAACTGACTTGTTCAGACAACCGTGGCCTCCCTGGCAAATGATTTTTAGCTTAGAACTGGGAAGGCTGAAAGAGGGACTTAATCACAGGCAGCTGGTATGTTTCAGGGTTAGGCGTTTTTTAGAGGGCCACAAGACAACTAATATATACGGTTGCAGCAGGACACTCCCTTCGAGCTCCCACTGGAACTATGTTACGTACAACACATTGTAGCGACGGTTGTGTTACTTACTTTGTGACACCTGGCCACACATACTACATCTTTCCAATTTCATACCCGACAGTCAGGTTGAACTTCACAGGGGTACATTGTATTGTGTAAAAGAACACATCTGAAGACATTACCATCAGCAGAAATGAGCGACATCAGCAGTAGCTGTTCGTAATGTTGCAAAAAGAAGTCGCTTATCATGGTGTAAAAGGCAGGGTGTGAAAACCTGATTTCTCGCCAGCTAGTCGCCGTTATGCTGATGACCACCAGTAATTCGGACAAACGTTTTGGTGAAATACTCCAACCCCAACCGACTGGGCATGGCTAGCGAAATACGATACCACGCGAGTAGAACAGAGAAAACAAAGTGAACGCCTTACTAATAACGCAACCTCTGGTCCGGCGAGACCAGACAAATTCTGCATTATTTACACAAAATTGTGACCTTCAGCGCAAAGCAAAAGCGGGGAAAGTCAAGTTAGCAACAGGCCTATACTTCGTAAATGACAGGATTTGTCAAACTTGGCCTGGGATTCGTGTCCATGAAGCGAAGTTTGCCTTACCTCTGGTAGTTGTCCACACAATCTATTTTGGAAAGTGCAACACTAATGAGTTTAATCATAGCTTCAACGGGATCGTCTGAAATCTGATACATCGACTTCGTAACAGAGTTTGGAATAGTCGAGTTAACAAATTTGTATGGCTGACGTGAGACTGAGTGTCAAAACGCCTATAATAGCACGTCCACGTTGACCATAATCGTCCGAGTCATCGACCTTTTGGTGTTAGAAATCGTCTGGCCCACAAGCACCCCGCTGAGTACTCGAATAGAGCGTCTTTAATTAACTTATCCTGCTCAGAACGGCCGATTCCAACTGCGATTGTCAACACGAATCAAGTGATTACTTCCCGACTGCTCTGCGACAGACCCTATGTTTCTACTTGCATAGTCGCTTCAATTTTGTACTTCTGGTTGGGTTTAATATCTCTGTTTGATATCAGGCCTAATCAGTTTGCAATAGAAGTTGCCAAAGATAAGCATAATTGATTGTATCTGTGTTCCACCTAGTCACTTGGCTGCAGGTGGAACATTGGAGAACGAACGTACTCAATACTGATCTAATCACAAATTGTGGCAAACGCAATGGAAGCAAACTGGGGTCCATTTTATGTGACAAATCTCGCGGCTTTCGGAAGCGATTAAACAAGTGCTTTAAGTGAATAATTCCACATTCTGGTCTAGAACGCACCAACGGGCACACATCAAACCGTTTGATGAAAGTGTTGAGAACCAACATATGCGTCCGTCAGGCTTTGGGTCCACTGAAGTCAAGATGCAGATGTTCAGTTTACGGCACTATTGGTCAAAGTTGTATAGTACACATATCTGGTGATGTGGTAGCTGTCACCTGGAGGAGTGTCAGCAATCAGGCGTCATTTGGATATCAGTATAGGTACCTTTGTGCCAATGTTTTCACCCAGTTAATCTTAAAATGCCCAGAATGGAATTTTCGTTGCGCGGAGTTTCTGAGGGCTCTGCAAACATGAACGAACAGCTATCTTTAATAGTGAAAGTATAACTGCAGTATACCATCTACTTAGGGTGCAAACAGGTTGTCGCAAGTTGCGTTTTGCTGTATTCAGGACCCTTCCGATTGTCATTCATGATACGCGGATGGCATCCGACGTCACTTGACTGACTTCCACTTCGACTATAACAGCGGCAACGACAATGTCTGCTGTAATTGAGACTTCAGAATGGATAAGACGCAGTAGGTGACTGACCAAAACTGTCTGGTAATCGGTATTTGAGCACGAAATCGTATGCGTGGGGCATTGTGACTCACCTGTAGACTGGACTGCTTTCGTGATCCAATAATTGCAAAACCCGATTTGTTGACAAAATAAATTATCGTCTATAACTTGTGTTATTGCACTTCCTCAATGCAACCAAGACTCACGAAGCTTTCTATTCGAGTGAACGGTAACTCTCTCAACCAAAGTAGGTGACCTTGCAACGTGCATCATAGACTTCTGATAGCAGTCGGGGAATAGATGGGATGTCATAGTGTCAAGACTATGGTTGCAATCGGCTGATTTGGCCAGCTCAACGATTTAACAAAGTGAATCAGCAGCGGATCCGAAGCAGACGTAGATTTAGGTTGGTTTAAGGATTATTCACACGCGAGGAACCGCCCGCAACCAACTCCCCTCGTAAATAAGAGACCAAAAGGTATTCTGATCCCTTAAAGCGTTAGTAGAAAAGCAGTGTAATGGCTTTACGGCCGGAGAGCTTATTAGATCGTCACCTTGGTTACGCGCTCAGTCGCTTGACCCCAAAACCGAGAAATCAGAAGAGACGCGGACGAGACGAGACTAGGCCATAGAGGCTCTAAATTTATACGACAAAACGATAACCATAGATGGCCGACAGACACAAAGCAAATCAAATGAGAAAGTCATACATGGCAGTCAAAACAAATCACATTACAGAGGGCGTCAGAAGGCAACGCGATAAAAAACAGTCCAGATAGCGCACAGGCGTTCTACCGCACACCTGCAATCTGATTGGCTGAGTGGAGCCATACCACCACCCACGACCATACCATCCGAGCTGGGCCGGCCGATCGATGTGGCGTGACGCGCCCTGGCTGCTCGTTAGGAGATGCGCCTCATAACAGAGCTAAACGTACAGAACTGTCCATCAGATTTTCTGTGTTCGATAGGTTTTTGTGAATGACAAACGTTGTATTAGGGAGTTATAATTATTTTTAAAAAATGGAATCCGAAATGTCTGGCTAACCCTCGTGTCGGATCGTCCAGATCACGACCCGCGATAATGCTGTCATCCAGAATGAGTTCGTTACCGAGCGGTAGAACCTTGTTGTAATCTACCAAGTGCCCCGTTGGGCATGGTAGGATGATCGCGGCTCATGGTAACAAACACACCGAAAGCCTCCCAGAACAAAACGACTATTACGATGGGCAAATGTTAACTAAGTCGCAATCCGAGTACAAGGCTCTCAAAAGTGGCTATCGGCCTAAATATAGTGACGAATGCTGGTCAAGCAACCTGACTACGTATTTACACACAGGTTTGATGAACTGTAAAGTATAAATACAAGATCCTTGTAATCATTCGGGATGCAGCGTGTTAAACATGCTTTCTGTACATGTTCTTTGTTTGGGATTTTCCGGAACTGATAATCGCAACGTTCCAGTCATGAGTAATTTGTTCCCAACAGCTGAGTTATCGTTTCCGTTCCGACCATGAGACCGAATCGAAGTTTTGGTAAGGGCGAGACACAATTATGCAGTAAGCGTAGTTTCCAGGACGTGCAAAAGACGCTACTGATTTATATAAGTCATTTAATGAGCTCAGTCATTTGAAAAGCATAAGATGCAAAGGTACGAACAAAAGTTATAATGACTATGAAGATATGAACGAGTGTTTCAAATGACAGAAAAAACGCGAACCGCACCATGATTGTACTTACACAGGAGAGAAAAATTAGGGTGACAAGGAAGATGTATATGTTTTCAACAACCTCCAGTTGAAAAAAGTGGACCGTGCACAACGGAACAGATAAGAAAGACCAAAAATCTATCACAAACTGAACTGACTTGGAACAATGACGGCGCACTACTACATGTGGAGGGACAAGCAGATTTAACAAATGGAGGGATGACAATCTTGTCTGTTCCGCTTGCGTGCGTTGCATCAATGCCATCAGGTTTATAAATGCAATAGGAGCTGAAAGGAAAGCTGTGCAAAGAGCACATGATCGACACAGAAGTGTGGAGAAAAACAGTGAGGTGGATGGGTCTGAGGCAATTAGTGAAAATCGCAAACCAGCAGTATATGCATGCTCAGACAGTAGGGAAGAAACATACGAGCTACCACGCACAAATAAATAGGAAAAAGGCGGGGTAGGCAAATTTCCGATCTAACTTCACTGTTGGATCACAGTGACAACAGGTCTTCAGGGTGAGAAGACGAATGCCCAACAGATGAAGAGGACGCCCGTGTATCCGTGGGTTTAGGAGTACGGAACATATTCTCTGGAGAGAAAGAAGGAAAACGGAGTATAAATAATCGAGAGCCGGTTGTAACACTGGTCTTCTGAGTTAATTGTTCAGCCCTTATTACATCAAATCGTTTCATACACCCGAATTGTATGCTGTATTGTAGTAGTGCAGTACGCGTACACACTATTCTCAACGAATATCATGATAGTGGGTAATCAACCCATCTTTATGTACGTCATTAAGACCGACAGTTTGACAAATTACTTGATTATGTAAGGACAATCAGTTGAAAACCGGCTGCAACAAATGTGACAAAAACAGAACAATGAGCTAAAAATAGCTCTCGCTAAATCCACGTAGGCAGTGAGGGCTGTTGAGGATAGCACCGATCACATAAAAACACGCACAGCCGAAAACACACAAACCAATGAACATGGTAATGTGCAGATGTATGTGTGCGCGCATACACATTCAGCAACCACACAGGTTCGTGAGACTGAGGATATTACGACCATAAGACGACAAGGTGCACACGACACGCTCGGCTGTTAGATTCGTGCGACAGAAGCTGGTTAATAGAAACAGGTGTGGGTTGTTGCAAGCGAAAAATGGGCACGGACAATACAGAATGTCAACATTTCTTCACGCTTGTGTACGCGCAGAAACGACACAGCGATCGAAACCTGCACTGGATATAGTGGAAGAATAGGGAACTACGATGGATGGATGGAAATGGGTGGTTTGTTCCAGTGCAACCTGACGTTGCATAGCACGCAGATCGCATATGGAAATTGCCCAAACGGCTAGTACAATTAGAAGCAACAGCATAAACTGCGGGAATAATTACTGATATGCATAGCTTAGTGATAAACCATTCGAATTAATCAAACAATCGCACATATCACGGTTTGACAGTGTGCAAAACGAACCCAAGAAATCAACCGAGCACACGATAGAAAGAAGACAACGATAGTACAACGGACAGTAAACCGTTAGTTAATCTTGGAGTGTCCAGGATTTCTTAACGCTAATATGTCCGGCCACAGCTGAGAAATTGACAAGTAGAAGAATAGCTAGCCGATTGCGGTCGTTAAACCACATGAAGGGGGAATCCGGACCAACCATTTGGTCATGAAACAAAATGACAGCTTCATCATCATACCCATAATCATAAACAACAATATATCAGTGATTTACACTGATGTTTAACTGCCACACAACTATGAAAAAGAAAATCTCATATAGGGAGAGAAGAAAAAAAGGAGACAGGAATAGACCTAACTATTGAAAATAGCCTCGTTTCTATTCAAACATCCAACATCAAGGTGCCTACACCTTACAAACAAACAACAACGGCTTCGATGAACAACTGTACCAAATGATCCCAAATATCAGCCAAAAGACAGGGAGTGTCTGATGGTGAACCGATGTGTATCAAACCATGTATAACAAGCGAGCAAGTCGAACTGGAAAATGCATAACTGACATTGAAAAAGACACAACCGTAAGTACAAGAAAAGACCACAACAGACTAAACTTACCAGAAAGTCCATTCCTCTCTTTCACTGAGAGGGAACCGATCTGAAGTAGATGAAAAAGGAAACAATAATCATGTAAGCTATAATTGTACAACTACGAAGCGATTTTTGAGTGCCATCTAATTCAGATGCAATTAAGTGGTTTATGGCTGACCGAATGCTGACCTACCAACAGGAAAGTCAATACACAATAATCCCACATCTGTTGGACAATGTGCATTAAACAGGAATCAATTGGAAACCGAAGAACATCAATAAGCATTAGGGTTCACTGAGTTCGGGAGGAAGGTAAAACATAAGTGAACTAGGCTTGATAGAGTTCAAAACAGATTACGACTGGATGGAAACAAACCCATAGCCAATAAATCGCACGATACATGCTTCTGCGCAATCCGCTGAACTATTGCTGTTGACCATCAACATGACACCAATGGCAAAATCTAGCCAGAGGCGCAAGCGTTTATGCATGTACGGATAACGCCATAGAAACGCGCACTCAATCACAACTAAGTTATACATACGCTTCCATGATTGAAAGTTTGGTTAATTTTCCCGCCTCAAACACCTGAAGAAGAAAAAATGAACGGGACGAAAATGACCAGCAAAGTAGTGAGGAAATTTGCTCGTAGCGTTCTGGCTCATGGCTGCTGTGATGATAATGAAGGAAATTTGCGTATATCATCTCGTTCTTTCTAGATGCTTCGACACGTCACGAATGTTTCAAGCCAAATAGTTTACGACAGGAATTGTTAGTACAGTATCGAATTAATCAGCATCCAAGTTGATTAACTTTTGTTTCATATACAGAAAACCCATCGGTCATGAAAACGTTTGTACAAGAACAGTCCACCGGAAGGTAAGAACGGTTTGCGCCCAACGAATAGCTACAGGATTATCATCTCAGCGTTACTAGTGTTCCAATAAAAGCCGGTAACTGAAACAACGTGTGAATAGTTCATTCACGTATTGCCCTTGACAGCCAACTGTCGTCGTTTCCTGGCGTCATTTTTGGGCAACTTTTTAAATTCACTCACAGTCAAAAAACATTTCAAAAGGATCTGAATATCGTTTCCGACCTATCCTGTTAACTTTCAGCGGTTTGGCAGTTCAACTTTTCGATAATCAATCCATTCATTACAATGGCCTATGGAACCAGTTTGTGTTTTGAACAGCTATCGGTTACTGACAAAATAATCTCCGGTTAATGTGATCTATATGTCAATTACAGTTTCGGACTGGGGCAATGCGTAGTTCAGTTGCCAGCATGCTAAGCCCAGATAGACGATGGTCGGAACTTGAGAGCGAGGGGATACTAAACAAACTAGAGCAACAAACAGGACCTGATTTGAGTAGAAGTAGCTCCCGGTGCGTATGTAGTCATTGTCGAATGTGCTCATAGGCTCAATGGCCTTATTATAAGGCTGTACCGGATATAGTATCTGCAAACAGAATCAAAAGTGACACAAAACAAGCCGCTTGTGGTCCCATATGGGTCATAGGTTAAACGGATACACCCACAGAGACTAAACCCAAACAGTAAACTTTCAAATGAACAAGGCGTCAACCCAAGATATGGCTTCTGAATATTAAAACAGGTGGTATGGAGGTACACTGGGTTATAGCGTATTGCAAAGGAATACAGTACGAAGCATCTTAGCCAACTCGTGATGACGAACAAAGAGCAGTAACCAATCCAATACTGCGAATGTCTGAAAACGCCCAGAATGATAAATGTTCGTAAGGGTTGCAGAAAACGAATAATTTCTGTGGTTATTTGAATACCATCAATTGAACGACAGTTTACAAAAATGACTTTAGTTTGGCAAAGGAAATGTAGCAGCTGGAGTAACCGTCATGAGGACAAAAATACTGTTCCGGTGGATATAACCCTGATAAGCGCGAGCATGTGTCGAGAAATAACCAATTCTCCACCACAACAAAAGCTGTGCATAGGACTGGGAATCCACCAGAAGGTCATTTTCGGTTGTCCGACTAAAAAAGAAGGCTGGAGTAAGAGACACATTAGGAACCCGTCATTCCTAAATCTGACTCGAATGATGACAGGAAGATTCACAACGCTCGCAATCCCTGACCGGTTTGTCCATTTCGCAAATTTCAGGTGGGATCTGACCATCGAGGATATTCCATAAATATTCGTTTAAAGTAGGGGGCAGAAGTCAGGTTCGTTGCGATGAAAACGTGCCCGAAGAGACTCAGGATACAAACACACCATTCACTGTAATAATCACAGAGTGATTGATGTACGGTTTAGAACATGGTGAGCAATTCAGTTGATCCAACAAGTCTTTCATATGCGTTTGAGCTGGTGGGCATTAGAGTATCTATTGTTAGGAAACGTAATGCCTAAATTGAAGAGTCGATCTATAACTTCAAGGGAAGTAATAAATAACACTTTCTCAATTTTATCTCAGTTTCGTCATCATCTGATGCACCTACCTTAGTTGGATATCTTACAGTTTACAAAAAAACATTCCATTATACGCTAACGAAGCAAACAAGTTCAATGATCTAACTCAAGTTGTTCTTATACGATGTGCTCCGGTTGTGCATAAACATCAATTTATGAAAATAAGCGCATGTCCAACAGCACTGACTGTTGGAGGAATATCAGCATTATATCAATTACAAAACGGAACGGTAAAATTTGGCCACTTTTTATGCACTTTTGTGACATAGAAGACTGGGAAATTGCATACAGCACAGACAGGGTCCAACAGAAAATCATGGGCTCAAATAAATTTGATTGCTGTCATTCGATAGCTCTCGTTTGTTTAGACCATTCCACTCAGTCATCGAACGATGAAAGATGTTACTTGTTTCTCGAACTACAGTAATGCAGCCAACAGAATAAACACAGAATACGGTACAACATTGTATGTTTACCGTGGTCGATATGTCGTCATCGGCTGAGTGATCTTTGATGTGATTATTTACGCGCCGTACATACTTATACATACCGTACACACGCGTCATTCCAACCCACTACAGCCTCTAACGTTCTACAACATGCAGTCCTCTCTTGACACCTATCTTGACTGTATTTGCAAAATTACGCCCAGTTTCAACAAGAAAGTTTGATTCAAATAAATAGATGGCGTGATATCATGCATCCAACATCTGACTCTGTTTCTATCGTTCGTCTCACAGGATAAGTTGTCCTAATCGTCAAGTTCGTCCCAATCCAGCAGTTTGTCTCTTGACCCCTTTAATGGCATAGATAAGTTGCTTGCCCATAACACGGATAACCAACACCAGGAACTTCATAAAGACTACTAGATAGCCAACCCTTGCCTTTGTTACTTTTATAAAGCATCTAGGTGCAACTTCGAACGATAATACGTAATAGGCTCCTCAGGTAAACGATATCATTAGAGGTGGAAACAGATCAACAACGTTTATTGTCTCATTCATCTGCTGTTGACCGTTCATCATCCCAATCTTGGCATTATTAACGTGGATGTGCTCATCTACTAAGCGTATCGTTAACCTGGTGCTTTTAAGGTTTGTCGTTCGAAACTTGTTCCCTTCCTGTCAGTTCATTAAATAATACCCCATGACCAGCAATAAGTCTCAAATAAATTTCATCGATTTTATGATTCAACACAACTGTATCGTGTATGACAAATTTTCAACCAAAGTATAACAGATTCAAATCACTGTTTTGACCCGGATATTTGTAAACGCGACTCAACATCTACGATTGCACACAAAGTCATAAGCACTTATGCGATCACATTCACACCTTTTGTTGTACTTGCCTTGGTTTCACCTCTACACAAATCCACAACGTCCAACTAACGAAATTGAATCAGAAATTTTTAACGGGTGCAATGTGATCGATACAGGATACTCATGCTACCTTCCGTTATAAAGTATTGTTAACCATACTGAGCGTGGCCGGCCGCTTCATTGTCTTGTTCTTAATGCCGGAAGCAGTATTTGAAGTCAGCATATAGCAACCCTTCCAGATCGGTAATCAATAACTCATCGGTCTCTGATATTCCAACAGTAAACACCCTAGTCACAAAACAGCGGGTAAGAGATCCTATGCGTTAGATACACGAAACGCTTCCGTCGGGCGACAGTCCCGAGGGACGTTGGCCTTCATGACTATCCCTTGCCACCAACATACAGACCAACAACGCACTAGACCAAGTTCGAATGAAGGTCTGTAGGACTCTTTTCCGCGGAATTTAGAATACTGGGCTAGACAAAAGTTGAAAATGCAGTTAATATTGCTTAGCCTGCACGAATCAGACAGTCGTAAACTGAATTGTTTATAATTCGGTTTGACCCACTTTTAGGTAAATGCACTGGCGAAATATCCAACCATTCTCAGTGAATAAATCATGCTAATTGCAGTCAATGATGCATCGATAAACATACAACTTGTGGTACCTTAGTCTGTATAATTACATCAGACGGGGTTTTGAGGCAGATTGGGTTCTTGTACACTTTCTGCAAATGTTCCCTTAACGTCCGCAATGATCTACGGACTCCACAGAGTGAAAAATAAAGGGCTTAAGTAACTTGCAAATGAGTTACTAAGTACAAACTTCGGCAGCTGCTGTTTCTAAAGTAGAATGTGCAGTCGAGGTTCACCGGTTAAGGAAACCTGATGAGTGATGGCAGCCAAGAAATAAGGCGTGTGTTTCCGGAGATTTTGACTAATAGACACATACTACTTACGCTGCGTTTAACGAAGCAAACCGTTGTTGCCACTGATGTTTTGATGGTGACTGACCATTTAAACTTCAGGGAATACCGGTCACTTAGCCAGTCACTACTTATCCTGTCATTAGATGTACGATCATTGTTCGTTCATCCAACCCCAAACAAGTCTGTCGTGTTCAGCAGGCACAACAACAAAGAACGCACATCTGACGATCGACTGGAACGAAAAACGATTTCGTCACAAGGGAAAGGACGGAAAAATGAGCACAGGTAAAATCTAGGGTGAGCGATTCAAATGTGACATGAATATGTATTTCCTACCAAGTTATCTTCGTGCGAAAATTCCCAGTGTAGTCATGAAAAATACTGTGTAGCGAACAAGCTCGTTTTCAGTGATTCATCATCAGGCTAAATACATCACATTTATATCACGAATTTTAAAGGGGAATCATTAAAGGGGGTAAATGGGGAACGGGTAGTTTATCAGGTCAATCAGTTCAACCCACCCCTGTGCGCACAGAAACGTTTTGTTCAGGCGTTGGATCTGCCATGGCCAACCCCACACCCTGTTAACCTGTCAAGACCCACGGTTCAAGTGGGTACTTGATTACAGCGTGACATTGAACTGATTGACCTGATAAACTACCCGTTCCCCATTTACCCCCTTTAATGATTCCCCTTTAAAATTCGTGATATAAATGTGATGTATTTAGCCTGATGATGAATCACTGAAAACGAGCTTGTTCGCTACACAGTATTTTTCAAGTTATCTTCGTCCGGTCCATGAATAGATCGCAATTTGGTCAGCCGGATAAAGTAAGTTGATCTATCATGATTATGCCGTTAACAGACCGAGCCACTAGGATTCGCTTACTCATAATACTATCCGATCAGAATCATCGATGCTCATGACACGACTCATCAAAGCACAGTTATACAGGTGTTTTGGCCATCTCAAGGAAGTGATTGTTTCTGTGGTCTGCTCCGTCAACAGATCCTATTCTAATACAGTCACCTTGAAATTAATCCGACAAAATGAATTTCGATGCTATGGAAATGCAAAATACTTTCGAAAGCGTGGTAACCGATACAGCAAAAAAAAACATTGTGGTGGACTATCAACAGCATGTGCAGAAGAGCCTGTGTAATAATCTGAGACGATCGACAAGGAATTGTGAAATAGACAATAACAGCAATACATATGCTTAAATATGGTCCATGACAGCTAAGTTAGGCTAACCAGCCTCGCCTAATTTGTTCCAAGAATCTGAGAAAGTCGGTAAACACTGAGACATCAAGACAATTGATCTGAGGACTGCTGATGTTCACAAATACATTCAGAACAAGACAAAATATATTGTATATACTTACATGAGGTGGCTGAGTTATGTGTACCAAAGCAAGCGCCTCCATCGTCTTATTGACGGGTTCCAGTGTGATCAGAGGCTGTTCCGAATGAAGTTGCCCTGGGTTCGATTGTGAAACGGGAACAAGCTGCCGACCGGCCAACCAACGGGCAACTTCATCCATATCCAATGTGTGACTGGCAGCGCTCTGAACAAGCAAAAACGGTAGTTATCAATCATACACCGGTAACAACCATGCAAAATACTGTCAGGTGAAATTAACACCTATTCAAAAGGCCCATAGTGAGCAACAGTAGTGTTTTCTGCATGAAGTTAGGTCATTGACAGGCTGGAAATTCCAAAGGTGCTTACATCCAGACACGAGGTCATCTACAATTAGTGATATGCATCAAGTAGGGAGGCCCAATCCCCGGCGATGAGTGTAATAGTCGACTGTGCTTCCAGCAAGCTGCTGAGTTTGCTGGCAGCACGGAGTACGACGCTTGTTAAACAAGCAAGCTAATCGAGTGCACAGCAGTCAATGAGACTACTGATACTGAGGTTCACAATTATCATAAATATGTGATGAAGGAATAATGTTTTGATCGGACGGAGCGAATATTCGTTTACGAGGTGACCTTGGAACAAAAGAATGCAAATGCTAAGTACAAAGGTAAGCGCGTGAGCTAATTGAGGTTGCTCTGTTTAATTCTAGAATCAAACAAAAAACAAGGTCAGCAATCAGGAAAATCGATCTAGTTAAGGTCAACTCTCAGGGGTTTTTCAGTCATTCTATGGAAAAAAAAACAAAATAGAAACCATAAAACCCAACGGATGTAGAACCCATAAGCATAGCACAGTTAGAAGGAACAAGATGTAAAAAGAATTGTGGGAGTGAATAGGGATAAACATCAATGGATCAATCTATGAACGACTAGACCGTTCCATGCGATGGTCGTAGAACTGACTGAGAATCCAATCGTTCGTTAGGTCTATTGAAGAACAAATCTGTTTACCAATATCAACAATTAAAGTATAAGAATGATTGCTTCATTTGATTCAGAAGTGAAACACAACTAAACAAACAGCAACTGATTGCTCCCAAGTTGTTCCCGACGTCAACGATCGACTTAACTGTCCCTCAGAAACTATGAAACAAAATTTTAGCCGAACGAATAGTCTGGTCTCAACTGGTCTCTCGCATATTGCTTGAGCTGTAACGAAGAAAGCAAGGCAGCCAAAAGAAGTGATATGCACCAATTCGGCAAACTAAGAAAACTGTTATGAAAGCATGCTGGGAAGTAAACGTGAAGAATCCAACTGTTGTAACCAGAGGGCTACTGACAGCACGCAATAGATTATTACAGAAACTGGTAGGTACTGCGCAAAAATGCAAGGCAACAGGAAAAATATACTCAAAACTGCGCAATGGTTGACCCAGTCACTATCCAACTAATCGTCACTTGACTGGGCAGTTACTACAGTTAATACGTTTGTCGATGGCTTCCCGAGTTTAAACCAGTAACGGACTTGCTTCTTTCTCGCGTGAACGAAAAGAGTAGCTTACAATGCAGGAATTCATGTTACACATTACTCAATAATAACCTGTGAGTAACCATGCTACGTTATTTCACGGAAACGGAAACAAGCCTTGTGTTTTTAGTTATAAGTGGGCCTACATTCTCGCACGATCCTTCACTCTTCCAGCAATAAGTGGGGTTATTAGTACTGTTTAGCACAAGCTTCCTTACTGATCTATCGAAAGGCACCCCTGACTAGTAGGTAAGTATAGAGATGGATACGTAATACGATGTAAAACGTCGAGGGAATCTGATGCAGCATGCTAATAACTGAATTTACATTACAGCCGCACGGATTATCAGAAAACAAATCATAATTGGGTGTTGAGATTAATTTAAGGAGCCAATTCTAAGAGAATTATAAACAGATATGGAAGAGATGTCCGTAATTCGTGCTGTGGAACAGCCTTTCATGGAGGAGAAAGCCCAGCTTACAAATATTTCTGCGTACGGAACAAACGAAAAGACGTTGCCGTGAATTTATCGCAACGAAAGGACTCCAGCGCAATTACGGCCCACCCAGTCGACTCGGATCACAGAGCTGATGTGGATGTCATTTAAGCCGATCTGCCGCACCACACGCGTTCACATCCGAGGTGTGAAATGTCGCAACGTGACAGCTGCAGAAACTATCCGGATTCGGCTGCGAAACCATCTGCTGTGTGTGCGGAACTCCCTTGTTCGAGCAATAAGATACCCATGGTCTGTCATCGTTGAAATAAGTGAAACGGCATCACAATATCCAAATCCATAATCCCCAAGTAACACTAGATCCATGCCATGTTAGGTTAGACACAATCCTGGTTTGACAACTAGCTTTATTACTGGTAAGTGGTAAGGGGTTCAGTTGAATATCACTCACGACTGATCGCAGCTGTCGCAGTCCTGTAGACTTTCCAGTCAGCCTCATTCGAAAAAAAGCACTATAGTGGACTTTCTCTCTTGTTACAGCTCGTCAACGGTGCATATTCGTTTCACGACTGTGACCGGAATTCAGGCCAGGCTTTCAACAGGCAACCATGATGACCATTGTGTCATTGACCTCATAAAATATTGTTGAACGAGTTTGCTGATTTCTATGACTTCAACTTAGAGAGAGGTCTTAGTTGTGAGATCATCGATTGGAACTAACATGACGGCCGAGATGATCGCACAATCCGAACAAGCGAATGTGGCGGAACGACTGGACATGCTAATTCAGTCAGGCCTAATGCGAATTCAGTGACGCAGTGATCAATACGGTTGTTTCATAGAAGCGTCACCGGAGTTCCAGTCACGGCCGTGGCAAGGATTTACACTACTGTGTAGCTCCAACAAGACATCTTTGAAAGGGGTTGATTGAAGTCTACGGAATCGCAATGGCTGTGATCAATGGTGAACGACATTCAACGTATAACTTTTTTTCCTACACTTATTGTGTTGTATTTGGCCTGAAGATGACGGATCGAAAACGAGCTTGCTCGTCATGTGTTGACTTATCACGAAACATTTGGGTATATTTGAACAGTTAGAATAAAACTTGCAAACCACTATGTTATCCACAGACAGCATCTTGTAGCAATACATTTAGTGTTCAGCTTCACATATCGCCAAATGTTGCAGGCAATCCGATAAGCAGGATATGTGAGAACAAGGAACGTAACAGATAAGGCAAATAGGCTGGAAATGCAGGCACATAATGTAAAACACAAAGTCGAAAAAACACTCCTACACTTATGCACAAACTAATCCACATCAAACTTCAAACTGAACAATGAAAAGGGTGTACACTGTTTACAGCTACATGAGTTGACCAGACAGCAACATGAAATTACAACGTTTATTGATCGTTCTTGACTTGATGAATAAATTGCAAGAATGAAAGGAGCGATATCGTTACAAAATGACATTGAGCTTAAACCACCGTACGAAAAGTCATGTTGTGACTTTTGGTTGCAGAAGAAATTCTGTGAATATCATCGAGAATTGTAGGACAGGTCTAAAACTCCTCACCCAAAATCTCACTTGATTGAAAGAAGCTTCAGTTCAAGCGTCCCACGTTTCTCCAAACACTTAAATAAACATTAAACTGCTGAACATTGGGAATGGAGATTACCGTTAGGTCTGACGTTAACAAATTGATAGCGCTGCATCTCAATACAGCTGGTTGATTTCCAATGTTCAGATTTTTTTGTGTGTTGCACACAACTTGAGGACGAGTAATGAGGTGGTTTTTGAGAAAACAAGCGAGCAATGGGCTGAGGTTGAGAACCACTGAACTGGAGAGATGATCTTTTCTACTATATACTCGAAGGTCGTTGATTGTGAATGATTTAATCAAAACCACTCCAAAACGGTCACAACGAAAGAACTGCGGCAGTCGAGATGGTATTCCTAACGAAGGAGTAAGTACAAATTTTCTTTCGTCTGAGAACCTTCACAGAGTTTGAGAGTGGTCTGACAGCAAACTCCTACATGGTCGAAGTAATGTAACACCACGAGAAGTGGAAGAATTGTTTGACGAACACAATTTCGAAAATGTTACATCTGAACTCTGGCATGATATCCCATGAGTACATGTAATAAGTAACTCGTACATGATACTGTGAAAAGGGAACCTTGAGTTGACTGGGAAAACAAAGCGCCGGTACACAAGTACACAGTGAAATAAGCGTACAATAACGAATTAAAATTGCACGATTGGTGATATGTAGGCTATGTACCTCGAAAGCGAGCTGAGCTTTTACCATACAGGGGAATATTAACCACGAGGATTGACTGGTGGAAGAATTATGGCGTTGTCAAACAGTAGCGTAGTAATGAGCTATAAACAGAATGATTTCTAATACGGTTGATCATCATCATTATCATCATAGACAGCAATACATTAGTGGTTCACACTGATGCTTAACTGCCACACAAACATGAAGGAAGAAAAAAAGCGAACCCCGTATAGGAAGAGAGAGGAAAAGAAGGGAAAGGAGAGGGGATCTAACCACTATGTCTATATTCAAACATACAACATCAAAGCTGCATACACCTTGCAAACAAACAACCGATTTGTAAGCGAAGGTGAGGCGTCATCAGCAAGACAGCTTCCTCACGGCTTTCGCTGCTCCGCATCATTAAATACACTCACATCGCAGACAACTCGACCAAACAACAACATTCACGCCACTGTGCACGGTTAGCCACTATCTCACCTAACGTCTCAAGCTACCGACTCGGTGAGTCGCGAGGGCTCCAGTCCGGAAGACGAACCCGATCTACAGTAGCCAACCCCTTCGTGAACGATTTCATTTGTCTAACCTAGGTCATCATCTGTCCACCTCACACTTTACGCCAGTCAGCCGCAGCGTCAGCAAACAGTGTTCAATGTAGCAGACGACTATCTGGCATCCTTAGTATATAACCTAACCGTCTAAGTCTGTGCAAGTGTAAGGATTGCACGAAGGAACTCGTTTGACAATTAGTGCTAAACATCCGCTTCCTAACATCGTCGTCGCTCAATCGCTGGTGCCACTCGAAATGAGCGATTGAACGCAGACATCGATGGTCAAATACCTGAAGACGGTTCACGTCCTCTACTCTGATCGGCCATGTTTCGCTGTCGTAAAGTAATACAGCCCCCACTGTTGTCTGATATACGCGACCTTTAAGCTTCAGAGAGATACCTTTCTTACGCCAGTTTGGCGAATACCGCCCTAGCTTTGAAAATACGCGCTTCCATACCATTCCATACACCTCTACCGCCACCACTGATGCAGCTTTCCAGGGATGCAAACCAGTCAACAATCTCCATCACTTCATTATAACACCAAATCTACGTAATTACAGCAATCTTGCATAAGCACTTTGCATTTTGAGGCTGCAAAGCGCATCCCAAAGTACTTAGCAGAACGTGAAATAGCGTCTAACACTGTTTGTACCGCTAGAAAGTTGTCAAATAATAACATCTTGTCGTCAGCATAATCAAGATCAGTCAACCTTTCGCTAGGAAAGAGATCCACTCCGGCATCTTCGGGGTGCCGCTGACAGTCCCCCATTATTTCGTCCACCACAAAATTAAAGAAAAATGGCGAAAAGAAGCAGACTTGACGTACACCACTCATGGTGCTGAAAATGTCAGATAGTTCGCCGTAAACCCTAATCGGAGCTGAAATACGGGAATAAAGCGCCAACAATATGTTCACATAATTAGTGGGCACACCCTTGCGTTTGAGCGACTCTAAAAGTGTAGATCGATTTACTGAAACGAACGCACCTTCATAGTCGAGGAATAAAGTGATTGTTGGCCGGCGGTACACAAGACTGCTCCAAAATTTGACGAAGGGTAAAAATGTTATCTATACAACCCCGCCCGGGGCGAAACCCTGCCTGTTCTTACCTACTGTTCAACTCCCGAAATGCGGTGAGTCAACAAAGTAAAATGGATACCAGAACCCTAGAAATGACTGGGATCAAACTAATTCCCCTGTGGTTTTCGCAGAAGCTACCGATACCTTTCTTGAATATAGGAACAATTATCGCATGACCCCAGCATGTAGGAATGGTCTCCGTCATCCACACCAGTTGAAACAACTGAGTCAAGACTTCTACTAACAGTTCTCCACCTTCTCTAAAATGTGCCGGCACGAGATCATCTGGACCACCTTGTGTTACATCACAAGTTTGTGGCGGCAACACGGTAGAAGCAGGAGGCCAGCTAAACTGACCCTCAAAGTGTTCCGCCCAACGCTCTAACCTTCTGGACTTATTATCGATTAGTGTGCCATCTGTTTCACTGATAACTTCACTGACAGACGGTCGCCTGGGACCAGTAGCACGGATCAGCTTAGAGTTTACCGGTGTTCTCTGAAGCAAAGGCGGCTTCCATTTCCTTAACTTTTTCCACTAAGCAAGCTTCACGGCCAGCCTTTAGACTACGTTTCAGTTTTCTACGGATATCACTTCTAGATTTGTAATGTGAACTTCCAGGAGGAACCTTCCGTCTGGCTTCTAACATCCCCACGGATTTATCTGAAATTCAATGTTGGTTAAACTTATGTACCCCTGTGCTGTACGCTACAGTACCTGCATTCTGAATGGCTCGAGAGATCTGAGTCCGTTAGCTATGAGGATCTTCGGAGTTTTATACTTTTGGTGTTTAGTTCTTCAATACTTTTCCAGGACTACCACGGTGAGTAAAGCAGTATCATACGATGAGGGTCTGAACCATGCGTACAGCAGCAAGAGTAGGAATAATCGATGTCACAGTTTGCCACTACGAACTGTTCGTCGTGATCCGACTAAGAATCGATCAATCCATTCCATTCGATAAAACGACTCTCAGTTTCACTGTAATTATCTCGCATCACAATGTCTCGCCAAAAGACACATGGCAAAAACAAACGGAACGTGTAGCCATATCCCTTGGGAAATAGTCCTTTAGGGTGAGAACGTCTAGCCTCCGGGAAAACCTAGCAGGACTTAGGAAACAATGTGGAGCAATGTGGGCGGGGATACCGGAAACAGTTTTAGGAAAATGAATACGGCATCCACATTTTATAGTCAAGTAACCTTCGCCTGCACACCCGACCAACACAGCAGTAAGGTCACGAAAATGACGTTTCACACATTGCACAGACAAAAGAAATGATGTGATGAGGTAAACCTGATTTAAAATACGATAAATAGCATCACCACAGCAACAGTCCACTGTTTTCGTTGAGAAGTAAAATTGACTGGAGAAATGGTTCAACAGGAATTTGGAAAAATGGCAACAGATGTAGGCAGATGTTGAAGATAGACACAGAGCGGCTTCATGTAGCCCTGCTTGAACTGGACAAGGAAAGGTGCACTTACGGTCAACATGGACTAGACACAACGGTTAAGATATGTCCTTTGCTTTCAAGCCAGTTACACGTTACCGACTGGTGAGTGCGTAAGATGAATTCACAATGTGATTCGTCTCTAATATCCCGTTCAAAATTTGTCAAAAGAACATTTCTGGAATAGTAATCTAAATGGAATGTTTAAAAATGGAAAAAATGGTTGTATGTGCTTCATCACTGTTACTATTTCAAATCATTCAACGGTAGTAGTAAAGGTACATAGTGATTTTCCTGCACGGTTTACCACTGTCACTACCGCAGCGTCATTATCATAGGCGGCCAAGTGTGTAACGTATGTGCAAAACTTACAGCTGCTCACTGTCGATACACACATAGGTCTGTATCCATGCGATGTTTTATCGATACAAGTAAAAAACCGCTGCGCTGGTTGGAACCGATGGCGACACTAATGAACTCGATAACGACATCACTGTGGGGAGCCTCCGTATCTATATTAGGATCATTTATCAGTGGCCAGTGATGCACTAATGTCGAAGATAACAAGGAGCTGAAGAGAGGAATCCACTTGAAACTTAGACAAAATGAACGAAGAAACGAGTGGCAAAAAACAGCTGACCACTTACACGATTTTGCAACGCTAATGGTGATAGCGACAAAATATGTTAATTCCGCCCATTTAACGTATATTCAAAAAGAACGGGTTACCCGTTTCATGTAACTATGGAATATTCGCCTACTGACCATAAGCGCGGCGCAGAATTGAAAACAACTCCGTTTTAACAGTAAACTCTAACGTCATACCAGGCAAAGATGAGACAGAATTGTCGTATCCGAACTGGCATAACCATGGGGTATAAGTACAGACAAGTCAACAGTTTGACGGAGGGAAGTGGTGGCGTTGTTGTGTAGGGGAGTGGTATACAGGTTAGCCACAACTGGTAGCGTCAATTTGTTCACGCCCAACCGGGTTTTCAGTGGTTTCAGGATGGGTAACCAAGAAAACCGAAGGGTCTATACGAACTGCTTTCACTTCAGTATGAGGCTGACAGTAAGGTAATTAACCGTGGGCTTTCGAACGCCATTGCGTTTGTCCACCGTGCGTCAAAATGCACCGTATTATTCGACACATGCCTGGTTATTAATGCCAGGTCTTCAGGGATATATTACCCAACTTTTCTTCGTCTTTCCACATCTACTCACTCATCCGTTGGTGTCGAGTGGGTTGTGTTGGTTATGTCAATAGAGATCGCGAATAACTTCCTAAATGGCTTTGTAATGGTTCGATTAGGCCTATCTCGGGTTGACATTGCCCATCTAACTAAACCAGACCATTTACACAGTATTCCAAGCCCATTCCAGATAGGTCAGAGTGCGATTGCTATCAATGGCTGAGGCCATCACCATCAAACACTATGGCCAATGTTTGTGTGCATCTGCCATCCATTCCGAAATCATTCGAAACCTGATCGAGTGTGAAGAAACTGATGCTATCAGTCATGGAAAGCCCGTCATTCCCCTCACACATCAACCTCACCACCTCCCACCATTGGACTGTGATATGCCCTACTCTTTGAGACAACTACTGATCCATGTGCGTTGTGTTGTCGATCCATATCTAAGTCGAGTATATTTCATGTAATTGTAGAAGCCTGATGCGAATTACCGAAAACAGTTGTCTGCAAAATTCTTCGAGAGTCTAGGGAGGACTGAAATTAATACTGGTCAGCTAACGTACGTCATCATGGTAAGATCAAATCAAGAGACAAAACAGATCATGAGGACCAACAGTTGGAGCTACCCTAGGTAGTGCACTAAACGGATGGGAAGGGAAGTTGAAGGTACTCGAGGAAATCGCTCGTATCTCAAGTGATGGTATGGAAACGGCATTTTAAAAATGTTCAAAGCAAATTAATCACAAGGGCTCACATCATTTAACTCTTCGTTGATATCAATCAGCAGATCATCGTCATCATCCAAGCCATTACGAGGATTGGAAGCCAAGGGGACAAGACGTTGCCCGCCTTGTGTGAGATCCTGGTCAGTTCCAGCGGTGATCGCAAGCATCGGTTGAACTCTGGAGGTGGTCCGGTTGATGTGTTGGCAACAAACACCATTGGAACGTACAACAGCCAAATCTATAGCGGCTGCATCGGTAGTCTCGGATCGAAAGGCACGGAGGCGATAGCGCTCAAATCGATCATAGCTATGTGGCAAAATTCAAGATGGTTGCCGAAAGAAACAAACAAATGAGGGAAATACAAAAGCCGAAACAAGATCAAGTTCAAGCGGAAATTTAAAAAAATAGATAAGCAGTAATGAAATGAGAAGTTTAACGTTGTATGAATAGGATGCCTCACCAGTGTTGATTGGTTGGATCTACGAGAAGTGTTGAAACAATTCGGTTGATTGGTGGCGCAAAATACAATTAACATCTTTACGGGAGCAGACTTGCCTTCTGATGCATAGACGTCCTTTGTCCCAAAAAATTGTAGTGTTTACTGTCCGCAACCTACTTAAGATAGGTGAGTAAACTGATATAGACCGTATATTCAAATCCAATTCATTTCAATGGTTAACAGTCCAATAACAGTGTCCCCAACCGTCACATAGTAATCGTGGCAGGGGTGGTGGTCGCAGTGGTATCATACGGTCGTGTTCTTCAGGACGTTTCCCGTTCCTTATTCTCCAACTGTTGGTTGCATTATCCACATCGTGTTTTTCCACAACTTTCAGGACATTCACTCGTGCAATCCAGCCTCGATACGACCATCTACGAACTAAAAACCGGAATTCTCAAAGTGACTTCTCAGTTCTACATCGCAGTGGTTGCGATCAACCAGAAAATCTAGTTCACAATATTCCATCGTTCTAGAGCACACACGCTGTGCATTACGCCACGTGGTCGAAGACCTAGCAGAAGGGTTACGCAGTATTCGAGGAGCTACGAGTAACAACGGTAACCCGGTTCATTGAGCCCAACACGATTGCAGATCGTACGGACGAACCTGCGGTACTGGATAACAGTATCACGGTTGACCACCGAAGCCAAACTGTGTGAACCAACAAGATTGGAGAATACGAGACGGACTTCCATAATACTGCCATTCAATCAATTCTCCATACTATGAGCTGTCGCGTGGATTCAATCCTCCACATTTCTATGATCATCACATTTCGTGAAATCATGTATCCACTCGCATGTAATGCTAAACTTTGCCTTATTTTTGTCAGTATTGTTATTACTGTTTGTCTGTCCATCTATTCGTCAAAAAAATGAACTGCAAGATACTCGATGCGGACACCTAGGGGTCGCGAAAACAAGGAGTTGTGGTCAGTTTGAGTGCAGCAAACGTGGTTTCAATTGCAGGTAAGAATTGCAGTAATCACTTAGGACGCCTGTAGTACCCGGGTAGGTGTCAATGATCGACAACTACAACACGCATATGAACTAAGACTCAGAGTAGGTGGGATTACCAAGTTGGATCAGTGGGTATTCCACTCTATTCTGTTACCTTGACGTGGCGGTCAGGCATGTGCACAACATCGATCCGGAAGGCTATGCAGACTAGGAATCCGGTCACTCCAGGTGCAACCGTGTCAGACAGGCTAAACGGCAGCAGTCAGATAAAAAGCAGTTACACTCATAGGGATGTGTGTCGCACTACCGACCGCGTAAGAGTACTTAGGTGGCGAGGCACGATCCTATGAGCACAGCAGAAATACTGTTAAAGTTACGGCACTGTTGTCCGCGGAATCGGAAAAAAGAAGATTAGAAAAAGTACCCTCAAACAAAGAGCACTCCGATCGTCAAACGGTTGTCCGTGACCACTGGCGTATTATGCAATACGGTCCAAAAACATCTGGTATCATCCAAAAGCCTGATGTAGCAACGAATACATCCACTGCGGAGCCGTGTTCAGAATCAAATACACTTCCACAAGTTTCTGCCTTCTCTGTGCCGTCGGATGATAATTGCTTCGTAAAGTTAAGACAACTTGTAAACACTGACGTCTTCATTGTCCGCCAAGTCTCCGACAACAAGCTACTCCGGCAAGTACTGTCTCAAGTCTGATGCTTGATGTGTGCTGAGTGTCGGAGACGAGAGTATACGATTCCAGCATCGTTATTCACCTAAGCTCATCTCTCGATAACTGTCGATGTGAACGCTTCGCTCTGGTTTTCTGCTGACGACCAAGCTGAATCCCGTGGTCAATCTGTAACCGGATTCGCACTGAGTTTCTGACCGAAGCAATGTTTACTCAATCGGATACCAGTGAACAATCGTTTATACGCAGCCAAACTCAATACATCGGCAAAAGTCTGCTGACGCAAATCAGAAAAGCGTGGCATATTCACTGTCTCAGCAAACGCGCCAACGAACAGATATTCGGATGGTACCAACGCACTGACAATGGCGACGTAGTGTTGCAGCTATGCGTCTATCAAAGTATTTATATATTCCGCATCGCAATCGAACAGAAGGAGAGGCATTGTGTTACGCGAAGACCACCGTGTACTTCTCAGCCATAGACACAACTCGATCATACATAACAGTCAGTTGCGGGTGCCGCCGCTCTGTTAAGGACTGTCGTGCATTTGAGAGTAACCACCTTGACTCGGATCATATTGCTGTGCGTGCCCATTCCGTTTCGTCACTTACCTAGAGATCATACATTCATAAGTACATGGTAGTTAATTGGCATTCGACTTAGGACGGTATAAAGAACGAATACGAGAAGCATTGTTGAACAAATTGCCCTGTTCGAGTCGGGCGAGAGAACCCAAGGAACGCTGGGAACAAAACGCATCGGCTATGACATTTTGCTAAGGAGAGGTGTGTTCCAAAGGAGCTGTG
>JTDE01002376.1:77202-94792 GCA_014338405.1 Paragonimus skrjabini miyazakii
CCATTGAGCAAAGTGGGTAGGTGTCGCCTGCCTGGATGGGGTCCTCGTGATCACTCAAACCGTTGGTTAGAGACGCTATCCGAGATGGCTAAGTGTCGCAGTTAATGGCGGACCTGTATCCATACCATTTCTAGTTCTGCTTAGTCCTCTTTTAGTAATTTTCAAACTTCTTAGTAACGTTTTCTTCGGGGATATTCCACGTCACTGTTGAGGCGAGCGGCGGCCCGAGGCACAGTACCTTTTGGTCAGATTCATGGCTGCTATGATGATGATGATGGTGGTTTATTTCCACAGTTCAACACATATTGGGGTTCACGGTGCACTACCTGATAGTTTCAGCACGAAGAACGGCGAATGCCATGGATGTCTACTTTTACCACTTTTGCTTAACTTCATCACAGATGAAATAACGGAGGACATTCACAAGATGCCGGAGTGGACCTTCTATCTGGTGACAGGTAGTCAGATATACGGTCGGTCACCTGTCAAACGGTGCGGAGTCTGGTTAGAAAGTATGCTCTAACTGGAAACATTCATGCGGCCCCGTAAACTCTCCAAGTATCAGCTGCAGATGAGTCGACAGCCCAAAATGTCATCCGGAATGGCACTACTGGATCAGAGGTTCCAATGGTAAAGGCGCGCCTGTGTCAACATCAGATTTCCACGGCGTCATTCAGTTGAAGTGAAGCGAACCCCACCCCTAGGGTGCAATAAGCTGCTAAGAATCGTCAATCGACTAAGTTGTCGCAAATCCACGCGACACACTGGTTATGAATACACACGGACATCCTCACTTTTGAGTGTCGGTTGTAATCACCATGGAGACTTACAGGGCCATTTGTATAACCAGAAAAAATTATCCCAATAATCACTAATCCGTCAGATTCAGTTGATCTACGAAGTAGTTTGAGCTGTAATTGTACGACAGAACGCAATTTGCTGCCTAACCAACGACACGATAAATCAGGATCGTTAGATAGAAGACGAATTATTGGAGATAGAAAAGTAGGATAAAGAAAGAAAATACCTTCTGACTCGATAAAACATAAGTTCTTATAAAACACAGGAAACAACGAAACAGCTGTGGTGAAAAATATTACGGGATAAAAGAAAAATAGGACTTACCGCATAAAAGCGTTGTTTAAATTATCATTAACCTGAAGTAGTGACGGGGTGACTTCTTCGTCTGATACTTGACTAAGAAACTGGACAACACGTCGATGCATAACACGACAGGTTTGGGTCAATTCCTGGAAACAAAACAGAAGCAGCTAGAACAGATCGTCAATCGTGTCGCCTCTTTATTTTCTACTCATTCAATGGTCGATATTTCCTTCAATAGATGCCATAAAAGGAATAGTGTTGCACAGTGTCAGGCGAGCAGAGAGCAAAATAAATAAGTTTATGATACAATAAAATCGCATCAGTAAGCGGCACTGATTAACATCTTATCACATCCGGTAGTAACTTCAACCATGGACGTTGCGAATACTCAATTCTGAATCAGGGGAATATGGTGGGGAGGGGAAGGTAAGTTTCGTCGCTGGCTGTTTCATGTACTGGTGCCAAAGCATTCCTGGGTCAATGCACCTCCTCCAGCCGAAATCCGGTCTCAAAAATAAAGTTACCAGGCAGCTGGTGTCTGAGAGATGTGACCGTTAGCCAGATCGGGCGCGGAGGTATATTGACCGATATCTAAGACGGTACGCCGTTTTACGGTATTGTTACACAAAAGTTGTTTTCAGTGTACAGTTTTGTGCGCGAGAGAGGGTAATCGGTGGACTAACGCAAGAATTTGCCGAGTTTCAAACGTTTATAGCCATTTGGAGTAAATGTTCACGTTTTTCTATCTCTATAAGTGATGCAAATGGGTAAACGGAATTTTGGCACTTAAATTACAACGGATCAATGCTGAAAGGACACTCTCAGTAGTAAGCATGTGATAACTGGGGTGCAGCGAATCGTTTAACAGATCTATAACATGCTACAATCAACGGAGAACAGTCACAAGCACGCATCAACTTTGTCCTTCGTTTAGGAGACTTGTCTGCTGGTTAGAACAACTTGCTTAAATCATCAATAAACTTCCTATGATCATTAAGATTTAAAGCAGCACTTGAAAGGATATAGTGTTTTCCATTAGATCAACTACCTCAGGCATACCCGCTTGAATTCACTGTTTGGATCACCTTGATTTGCAAGTCTTAACAGCTTCCCAGTACATCTTCAACTTAACCACGAGTCATCGGAGCATAAATACTGACAACCAATTTGTCTGGTTGAGTAACGACTTCGAGCACGTGAATGGTGTAACTTCTTGCTATCACCTGGTTATACCACAGTCTATTATAGGACCAGGAGCACCAATACTGAGGCGTGGTCAACGTCGACTGGAGTTATAAAATAAGACCACGTGATAGGTCAACCCAATGCAAACGCCTAGGACGTGTTTCATCCACAAGCATGTAAAGAAGAAGGGAATATTTGTTAATCCTGTGAATCTAACGTGATGTTCGTTGCAGATGCATCTAGTATAACGTACGAACATGACTATAAAACGGTCACATGTCTAAGTGACTAAACACGGTGGAAAATGCTGTACTACTTCGCACAGCAGGAGCGTTGACCACCAGAAAAGAAACAAACAGACTCACATGTAACAAAGTCAAATCATCTGGTGTCACTGTGTCCGGTCTGAGTTCCGCCAACATGTCGTTCAACACATTCACGTTCGTCTCCACAACAGACAAATCTTGTGTGAGTTTGACTCGTTGACCAGCGGTCAAATGAGAGACCGCACCGTCCGCGTCAAATTCCATCTGATCGGGAAGCTCAATCGGATTGGAAGACAAACAATGACGTCCACCTGTTTGTAAACTGATCATCTGCTGTGAGCCAGGAGCTACAAGGATAAAGTGAAACCAGACAATATGTGGCAGTTAAGCATCAGTGTGAACCACTGATGTATTGCTGTCTATGATGATGATGATGATGATGATGAGACGGAATCAACAACTCGGATGTGAAAATTGGGCTTTGCCTGAATTAACGCAGATGTGGAGATGGTTATGTGAACATCAAAATGCCAAATACTGCGTTAGAGTATTTTTTTTAATCCTGGTTAACGAGGAAATGTAAGATCAGATAACGGTCAGAACGGAGCAGAGTGGACAATATTTTCGATAGATGCATGCAAAAGAAAGGAAAATATATAGACCGACAGACTGGCAGACAGACGAAATAATCCAAAGTCGATGTTGTTCAAGCATTTTGGGAAGCCACTTCAACATTAATTCAAGGATGAATTACACAGAGCTGGAAAAATCGAAACACAGCATGATAGCGAATTCAGGAAACAAGACGGATCCGTACCGCAAAGCAAGCAGGACGAATACATATTAGCTAGGTACAATTGAATGATTTCATTGTAGCCTACCAATAACGATGCCTGTCACTAATCCAACAATGGTGGGTTCCTACGCAGGTCAATGCAACAGCTCCTGCTTATGTTTGGGGACCTTGACAGAACTGAGCAAATATACACAAGACACCGTGCAATCGCGTAAAGCTGCAACCACAGGACGGGGATAGATGACATGTCTGACAACAGCTTATATATATATATATATATATATAAGACGGGTAGTGGTAGATGCTAGAATTCCGTATTGCCTCTTCAGTACCAAATAAAAATAACCAGGAACATAGATATGACGCTAGTGTGGTAGGGGTGGAGAAATAAAATAGCAAATTAGATGGAGAACAACACAAACCCATTAGGTCTATGAGAATCAAAGGCTTACTTATAAGTTAGAACAGACTTATTTGCGAAAAATTTGAACTCCGGCTGGATTAGAACCAGCGACAGAAACAACATGCCCAAACACGGTAAATGCTCTACCAGCTGAGCTACGAGGCTTAGCTGGTAGAGCAACGTGGTCGTAAGCAGTCGAAATTTATCAGCTAAACATTTTGGTAAACAGATACGCCTGACACGCGTAAGCAATATTTTGAAGTGAGCGTAATAATCAGTTTAGGTGAGCTTTCGATAAACATACCTTCTTACTGATCCATCATCTTTGCAACCGATGAGAATGCCTAAAAACGGTGGGCATTCGTTCCTTTCCAGCTTACAAGTGACTGTCAGATTAGAATGACATACGTTGAACTAGTTTACCATCTCATCGATCATTTGTGAATATTGCGCAAACATGAGGGTGTCACCCAAATAGCGTTTGTACAACGACAGCGTCGAAATGTCTTAAGCCATTCGCCTTTCTATCATCAGCATGTGAAAATCCGCTAGCATCGGTCCTAATGGGTTCCCCATGGCGACCCCGTCTATTTGTCGACAAGGCTTACTCTAAAAACTGAAACTGATGTTCTCCGTGCACATTAATAGAAACAGTTTAAACATATCCGTGGAAATTTTTATATCAAGACCTTAAGTCTCAATTAGATTGCATATCAATTCAATCATCTCGTTCAACGAGACATTCGTAAACAGTGATTCAGATGGTTTTGCGTTGTTGCTCTCCACTTAATTTGCTATTTTATTTCTTCACCCCCCACCCCACTAGTGTCATATATGTTCCTGGTTATTGTTATTTGGTACTGAAGAAACAATGCGAAATGCTAGCATCC
Source organism: Paragonimus skrjabini miyazakii (assembly GCA_014338405.1). Classification (NCBI taxonomy): domain Eukaryota; kingdom Metazoa; phylum Platyhelminthes; class Trematoda; order Plagiorchiida; family Troglotrematidae; genus Paragonimus; species Paragonimus skrjabini miyazakii. Next base: position 81,847 of record JTDE01002376.1, read on the forward strand.
ACCACCACCAGTCTTCTTACTGCTTTGTTCAAATATATAATCGTCAATTCTGGCAATTACAGCACATTTTTACGAGATCAACTTTACTACAGCCCAGGAAAATGGCAGTTGAATTCGCATTCAAAACCAAAACTGAGTGCTAATCATTAAAGCAAACAAACGGAAGATACTAAGGCAACAAGAACATACGATCATGCGGCATACTTCTAACTCGAGTGTACCTGTGCGAAAAGGTGGGATTGTGGATTCGTGCCGAATGACGCACGGTTCCACGTGACTAGCAACCTGACGAAGACCAGTAACTGGAGAGTTCAGTTGAGTAACACGCGGAGACAAAGCGACAACACAATGGTGACCGACATGGTGTGCATGGATGGGCACGAGCGTTGGAGACAGGTGACCACCAGACGACCTCCGGGAACAGCATGTGCGACAAGCGGTACCCGGCTGGTCACGACCGTTGATGGCGGTCACAGTGGCTCCCGAGTATGAACTGGTGCGTCGAGGAGCAGTAATGCATGTAGCTATGGAAAATAAACGCAGGAGAGTATGTTAGAATAATGAATAGTTAACTGATTAAACAACATCAGAAATCACCTGGGCAAGGTTCAGACGGCTGCTTTGGTGGACTAAATTTTCGAAGGTGAATATCCAATAGATCGCCATCAGTCACACACGAGCCTACGAAAATATACGCTAACGCGCGTGAAACCAACGAATGAATGTATAAAAACCGTCCCCTAAATGACAGCAGTATAACCTATTTTGCGCGGCAACAGTTAGTCTTCCATTATTTCTCACTTACCCAGAGCTTACAAGGCTCTTCTGTTGGCTTCTAGTGCACTGAAAGGAGCGTGAACCGGTTTAAAAGCTTTCCCTTCTTTGTGCGAAGCGGCATCCAAGTGATGACAGGGGTTCTTTATCTTGGGGAGTCCACTTATTTCCGTCCAAAACCACCTACGTCCTCGAGAATGAAGACGGTTGATCCATTCGGAATTACTGCAACTGTCCAGAACGGTCGAGAGATAACCTTGGCTAGTTTTTACTTGTCCGATCTTTATTCCGCTATGCTCATTAGTGGCTTAGTGATCCTAACTATTTTTTGGTAACTGTTCCTCTGTTTTATGATTCGGGAATGTTTTTGGATCATTACACAATACACAAATACTTTGTATTTTCCGCCTTGCCGCATACGTTTTGGGGGCGGAACAAACCTGTTTTTTGCACGCGTCTTCTGGCATATCTTGGGAACAAATACGAGAACAGCCGCGGTATCCTCGGGACCGAGATTTCCGTCAAGCAGACCATTATATCGAGGACGAACCAGCGTATCGTCTCGAGGGCTTACAATACTTTACTTAATTGTAACGGAGACTTAGAGTATGCTGACAACAGAGCTTTAATCTAGGGTTATTCATAGACACTATCAAGTACCCCCTATAGATCCGTGGTTTAAGTTTGCCAGTAATGACATTATCTCTACATCGTAAACTCCTAGATATTTATACAAGACTAATTGGAACATTAGTCTGCACCCATCCTTAATAGTGAACTGTCAGAGGCAGCAAAGCAATCCACCAACATTGTCGTCTGCCCGCAATGATGTAAGGGTTGATGGGAGCAGCTATCACAATCAGGATAAGTCGCATAAGTGCTGTGAGGGTTTGTGCCCCATAAGAATGCTTTCTAACTCGCCCAGTATTTGCTCGTCCAGTCCAGATATGTGGCCTCCCTAAGTTTATTATGACAATGTTGGTAGATACATTGTAACTGAGGGAAGATAAGACAAACAAAGACAGAACAAAGGAACATGGTTAAGTTAAAAATGTCATTGAATAGTAAACCTGTTTTACACCCCGTTAGCACCTATATACATATATACAAACTGTTACAAATAAATAATTAGAAGAGTAACACATTGAGAAATGCACGATTTACTGAAACGTTTCAAATCTATGCCAAGATTCGTCACCAAACAAATAAGTGAGTGCTGGAATGAGATTGTTCCATCACGCACCGTGTTCGTCTGCCGGTTAGTCTTTCATTCCAGCTTCATCAATGCTGACGTAGTGGCTGTTCATATCCACGTGTCAATTGAATGAATTCCATGAATAGACAGCTTCCAGTGAAAGCTGTTCTCTTTTCATTTTCTTCTGGACAACCACCTTCGCATGATCCGTGTTAACCTAGTGGCCTGTACCTATGCACTGGTGCCTTAGAGGTGATCTAAGGTCGGTTCATCGCATTGTTAATTTTTGTTAATGCACGCTTCTGCGCAGCTGTTTGTTTACCTCTCCCAGTCATTGTTGGTTGCATCTGACAAGTAGGATAGAGCAGAACATGCCAGATTATTTGTGTGGTTCTACAAGATATTTGGCATTCGGTAAGACTGAACGGAATATTGAGTTCGGTCTATGTGGTACTCGAATGTTCAATAAACGGTGTATCCTCTGTGTTGCTTCACATACGTAGTAAATAAATGGCACTGTTGTTCACGATTTGTGTCTTGCACTTTCAGTTCTCGTGGAACCATGGATAGAGATATTTATAAAACTAATGGGGCATCCAACGGAGGTCAACAGTTTGAACAGATGTTCTTGTTTTTGTCATCTAGGTTCGGAAAAGCTACAGAGAGTGTTCGCACGTAGCTCACAACGTGGCATGTTAGAAGATCGCCTCATAGACGACACATCGAAGGGCGCTAGGTGTGTACTTTTTTCCTCGCATGTAAGGGTTAATCCGTCAAATGTGGTATATATATACATACTACTAACACACACTATATATATAATGTGTGTGTTATTAGTATGTATATGTATATACCACATTTGAAGGATTAACCCTTGCATGCGAGGAAAAAAGTACACCCCTAGCGCCCTTCGACGTGCGAACACTTTATATATATATATATATATATATATATATATATATATATACTAACGCATCCATCCGTTCTTGGAGTCTGCGAGCTTCTGACTATCCAGCTTACAATCCAAATTGGTTTCGTGTACATGCACGATCACTGTCTCGACAACAAGCTGTATTGAGCAATGGAAGCAGTGACTAGCGAAGAAGAATAGACGAATAAAGCACCAGCGCGGTCCCCATGTCAAAGTATACGTTCCTGAAGGACAAACTATCCTGAACGTAATTAAGTCATTTATACCTAACAGCTACACAAACCAGCCGATTGGTAACGGTGATATTTTGTAATAACGCTGGCTTCGAAAGGGTAACAAGAACTGGTTGATATCAAAATACTATTCAGAGAACCCGCCATCAACAACGTAGTTGTTTTTGTCTTAAACAAAATTACGACGGGGAGCACATAGATAAAAGAGATAATTCTGTGCGCCGGTGAAGTTATTTTGTACAAAACAGCCTATGAGAGTGGTAGCATTACAACCGAGTAAGTACTTAATTTCATTTCATTGTTAGATGACAGATTCCCTTATAACCCTTCTTGATATTTATCGTCAAACTGACACTCCACAACCGGTTTCCCACCTGCTTAGATTCATCGGGTAGAAATAGACTGAATGGGGATCGAACCAGCAATTTGTCGCGTTAAGAGCCAACGCTCTAACCCGCTCGAACACCACTTCCAACAGCAACAAACTTGTTCTACATCACGTTAAACTTCGGTGCAAATGAGTCACATTGTGTAAACACTAAAAGCCACCACGAACAAACAGAACACCAAAAGTAATGAGAATTACGCCCATTGGACACCAAACTGGCAAGTCAAACCGACAAAATCACGTACCCTCACGTTCAGTAGAAGATACTGGGAGGAACAGCCTAAGTTCCACCGCATACATCACAGTTTGGAACCGAGGGTCGTATGAACGGTTATACATTAAGAACAGGAAAAGTGAATTCTCTACAGAACGAACAAAAACGGCCACATCACGACATCCATGGTTTCTTTTTTCTCTAGTGAATCTACTCACGATGTTTGCTCGAGGGGTAGCTACTGTAGCCACACGTGCCACGCTTCACGCTACGAAACATCAGTTACGACGCTTCTTTGCTACTTCTGCGTCTTACGAAGCGCTACCAACCAAATTCGTTGTAGATAGCGGTCATTTGCACGCATTTACCAGTTAAACCATAGACAGAGGTGAATATGGCAGCCACGCTCTAGAACAACTGGTCAGCGTCGACAGAGATGCAGGAAATGAAGTGGAAGCACATATCTCTAGGGCAGTATTCACTAATCTAAGACACCTCTGGCGACAGAGAAGCATCTATCTGAGGCTTAAGACAGTGAAGGCTGTATTACTTTACGACAACGAAACCGGGCCATTAAGGTTAGAAGACGTGAACCCTCGTCACCTGTTTGGCCATCAATCTCTACGTTCGGTCGCTCACGCCGGATGGTGATAACGGGTAAGCAACGAAGAGGTTAGAAAGCTGGTACTTGGTAGTGACCGACAAGCGAGTTCCCTTGTCGAATTCTTACGTTTACAAAGACTTAGATGACTAGGCCATCTACTAAGGATGCCAGCTAGTCGTCTGCCATACCCAACACTCTTTGTCAGCGATGCGGCCAACCGGTATACTGTGCGAGGTGGACAGATGACTTGGCGGAGACAAATGAAATCGTTCACAGAGGGGTTGGCCACTGTACGTCAGGTTCCTCTATCGGACTGGGGCCGTCGTGACTCACAGGGTCGGTGGCCCGGAACGTTAGATGAGATGGTGGCTACTCGAGCTCAACGGCATGAATGTTGTCGTTGTTTGTCCGAGTTGTCTGGGAAGTGAGTGCATTTAATGACGCCGGGCAGTGAAAGCCGTAAGGAAGCTGTTTTGCTGATGACGGCTTACTTTCATTTACAGCTCGTTTGTTTGTTTGCCAAGTGTAGACACTGATGTTAAATATAGGCAGAATTATAAACAGAGATTTAGAGAAGCTACTTTCAGTTGTTAGGTCTCTTCCTCTCTTCCCTTTTTTCTTCTTTCTTCCTGTGCAGGGTTTCCTTTTTACTTCATGGCTGTGCGGCAATTAAGGATCACTGGAAACCATTGATGTATTGCTATCTTAGGTTATTTGCCGGAAGTCTTCGCGGAAGCTAGGATCACTGGTGAGAAAAACAGGGAGAAGTGATGCAACTTTACGCTGTCCGTTGATAACACAAGGACTCCTGTGAGTCGCTTAAACCGATTTATTGCCTATCATTCCAAATCACTAAAGTACCGATTGACGAAGACTGGCCTTACGTGTGCAAAGCCGAAGGACATCACAAACGTCTGACGTAAGCACATCGGCTCTCAACTAAAGATGCCAGATACCACTGACTGTGTGACGGTGAACCGCCTCCAACAACACGGTATTGAAGCGTTATTGAGTGAGGTCACAGCTAGGTAGTAATAACAACGCCGACTACCCATAAAACGATGGCTGACATGAAAGCAGGTTACTGTGATAGCACTTGCCGAAGGCTGCGAAACTTGATAGACGTCAGCTCATGTATAAAAGACAATACCCACTGGTGTAAATGTTGTAACCAAAGAATGAGAACAGATGACTTCTTTAACAACAGCTTTCTCTGAGCACATCGGTGTAAAGTCTTCTCTCATGACAGCCTTCTCTTTCACCTTCCACAATGCATTTACACTATTTTCCATACAGGAGAAAAATAGGTAAATAAGGAGAAAGATATAGGGGAATAAAAGTGCCACAAATGCACACAAATTCGCATCAGCAGCGCCACTGACTTCAATAATTCGCCACATCGGAGAGCGTCTTCAAACAAGGATCCTTTGAACAACAGACAAAAAGTCGAGAGCGCAAAAAGCGTCTTGGTGCAAATGCCTTCATACCCTGGACCCAAGTCCACCGCTGGCCACAAAGCTGCCGCTTCCAGTCGAGCCCTTCACACACAAAAAAGACAGGATCTGGCTTGGTGTAACCAAGCCAACGAAGCTTGTGGGATGAGACTACTATGCCCGAGGATCGATAGAGTACATTTGTTCCGAGGCTACGTCGGTGACCATTGTCACTGCTGACACGGTGTTCCCACACGCTGTTTCACAGACACCAATCGTCGAAAATGGATACTCTAGGAACATCCTCCGCGCACAGCGACCAGGTTTTGAAGCCGTAAAATAGGACTGCCCTTAAAGTGGCGTAATGCAATCGGATTTAGATCATGCCGATGCCACGGGTGACGTTAATTAGCAAACACCATTTAAGCATTAGCTATATGATTTGTGATAGGCTGACATAGCTCTCAAGGTGCACGAAATTTTCAGATACCTCGGACAACTTAACAACGAGGGTGACAGCAGACACAGAGCCTATCAATCTTGCAACAGCACATTGTACTCAATAGACGCAAACGTCATACCAAACTGACGAGGTAAAGCCTCCGGTCCATCCAAGATGTTCTTAGTTTCCTGCGAGCCCTCACGAATAAAAGCGATGTCCCCTGCATATTCTATGTTTTAAAGTCGGATGTCTGGGAGCATTTCCACGCCATCACATTTACAGTCCGTCAAGGCACCCACCAGGATCTCATCTAACACAAAGCGGAATAGAAAAGGGAAGGAAGGACAACTTTGTCGTACCCCACTTGAGTTACTAATGGTCAGCGATAGGTTGCCATAAGCTCTAATGCTGTTCGAGGTCTGACAGTAAACTGGTTTCAGGATGTTCACGTACTTCTCGGGCACACTTTTGATCGATCGGAAGTAACCCGAGCACAACTCTGTCAACTGAATCAAAAGCCATCCCGATGTCCAAAATGCAAAAATTGCTGGCCTTCCATTTGAATAGCGGAAACCAAGCGTCTCGGCGAAATCCAACCTGTTCCTCATAGATATGCTGTTCGCACGTTTCGCTACGAAGTACAATAATTGCAAGCAACTTCGACGCAGCAACCATCAAGACAATAACGTTGTCGTTAGCACACGAAAAGCGCTATGCTCAACTCAGCGCCCTAAGACTGGCTGCAGGCTCACCATTGTCTTCGCGGATTATCCCGCACACCCGATACTAACTGCTCGGATGAGATGAGAAAGCTTTCGGAAGTTTCCGATGGAAGTGGCTTGGTCCATCGCGACAGCATGTTGTGTTTACAAGATCTCTCGTAGTTGCTTCTAAAAGTCCAAGCGAACTTGACTCTACTCGCCGGTGGATGGAATACTCCGGCAAGTGTCCAGAAGCTTGAGTGAATGCACAGAGACCTAGCGTTTGGCAGCTGGACAAGTAATAGTGTCACACGAAGCAGTCCCACACTAATGCACTGCGTGCAGTAAGTGTCAAATGTGTTTCAGTGTCGTCTGTTGGGTGGGGTCCTAGAAGCCAGGCAAACGTTCACTACTAAGTATAGAGTGCTTGTGCCGATATGTCAACTTTTGTTTGACGACGAAGTGACTCCTCCGCAAATCGCAGAGTAAACCTAGCGCATATCAGTGCATGACCGCAATCCACACAAGTACTCCAGATCGAAATAAAAGCTTGCCACGCCAACGACAGCTAAGGGCTATGCGGTCAATCTGTGTCCACGATTGACTCGGCTATAGAGATCGCTAGGTTGAAAGTCGAAAATGTATACCTGCCGGGACTAACCCGTTATCAGCACAGAGCTGAAACGTTGTTCGTTCGACGAGAACTGTAACAGTGTGGGCCACACATATAACGCACTTGAGCGCTTAATCTACCTAACGGAAAGTTGAAATCTCCATCTAGTACGTCGAGCGGTGTACACAAGATTCATCAGCTGGTGATAGAAATCGCCAATGATTGCGTCGGGACCACAATCTGGAGGAGTATGTGCCACAGAAACAAACATACAGCGTTTGTGGTCGACGCTTCACGGTGCTCTAGCCGTACCCCTCAGACTGACAGTGCAAAGACGGTTGCGGAGGAATATCCATTCAAACAGCGACTTCCTTAGGTATGTGCTGAGTAATCTCAAAACCGACTTCTTCAGTGGCTTAAATTGCAGGGTCTCCGGACAAGCACATATTGCACACGCACAATAAAACGCTGACGGAGATTGGAGTTGTAGTACTGAGCCAGGATTCTGGGGCCGTGATACAGCGATACAACAGACAACGATTGTGAGGGCCTCCAAAGTACGTACAAGAGCTGACTATTGACCTATATGCATAAGTGTTTAAACATTGAAAGTGGCAAGTTTAAACGGTGTTTGGGAGGAAAGCAGAAGATTGTGTCCGTCAGGCAGTGACACCATACCTCTGATCAGGATTGCCGTCGCCAGCAGCAAATGAGGCAAGTCTCTCATGTGTGTGAAAACGTGACTGGAGGGTACCGAGTAAGGAGCTATTTGACAAAAGAGGGAAAAGTTGAACTGATTTGTTCGATGCAGTAAATTGTTATATGTGAGCAAATCCGGTTGTCGACACGTCGGTCGAAGTCCTACGACAAAACTCACGAATATTATAGGTTACACATAAGCCTTTCTCCAAGGGAACTTTTAGTGCATGGCAGTACAGTTCTGGAACGCGCTTTACTCCAGTTAGCACACTCCATCTGGTAGCAAGAAACAGACCGCCAGGTGTTTAAGAGTGCTCGATGGTACCTTTGGTTAAAAGTGAGAAGCGCAAGCAAAGCACCGGAAGTTATCAGGGAATCAGTCTGCTGAGTTGCATTAAACAAGTGAACAGAGTCAATCAGTTTTTGATCGTATTAACCAGTGACCAGCGTGGCTTGGTAAATCACAAGCACCTCTTTGCACAAACCTGGCACATGGTAGATATCCACTTTTTCTTCACTTCACCATTGTTTGTGCACTGTATACACATCGTAGGCGTGATTCTCGGCTTAAAACCAAATTCCTGTTTGCTTCTAACTACTGTTTGGAGTGCGCCGACAGATATCGGGCGACTATTTGCTCTATAACTTCAACATAGTTGTTGCCACTAAAACTTCTTCCGTTTTTTGTTTTCGATTAATCAAGGTGTCACTGTTACGCTAGTCTATCATTTGGTTAACTAGCATTTGCCAGCCAAACCACAAGGCTTGGTTCTTCGAGTGTACACTGGATGCAGGATGCGTGAAAGAAAGCGCGAGCGGTGCAGTGCAAACCAATCGTGATGACGGCTATGTGCATACCTTTTTAGACTCAAATCACTGTGACACGCTAATCCGAAACGGGTGCCGCCAGCCGTATTATTTATTCACAATAACCAACAAAATGAAAGTCTCAGGGTTCATGTTAGCTCATTATGTTGTCAAGCTACCCAAACCGTCAAATCGCGCCTCCACTGAGTCTTTAAAAGAGCTGATAACTGCAACGAAAACCGCCGGCTCGAAGGAATTCGAAGCATATGTGACCAGTGTTTGATAATTACGGGTACTACGATGGAAGCCATTTGACGATACAGAAAGTTAAAGAAAAAAGAAGCGCACAGTATAAATCAGAATTGTCAGCAAATCTGAATGGCATATAACCTAAGAAATGAGACTGCACGAGACATCATGTCCGTGTAAAGCAGGACAGCTATGCAATTGTGGTATGGTAAGGCAACGCACTCGGGTGAGTAAACGTCAGAATTTCCTTAAAAAGCTTACCGTGTTTTGATCCATATGTGCCAGAAGGAGCGCTTGGGGTTTCGCTTGGTGATGCTCTCACAGTCCGTTTGTCAGCTGGTGTGAAGGACTGGTTGTGTAAAAAAATATAAAAGCGACAGGTCAGCTAAGCAAATCAGTTACAAAGCAGACCAACTGCATTATTTAATCAAAAGGTGGTAATTTTGTTTCACCGCAACAATGAATTTAACAAATGAGATAGCGATTTCCTCAAAGAAATAGTTCCTCACTTCAAATGCAACAGGACCAGGGCATAAAAAACGACCGCCAAACACTCCCTACCAGGCAGAAATAAGTGAGATATGTCAGAAATAACGCCTCGTACGTTGCTCTGCTACAATAAAGTGGTCAAATAATCACCACTGTCCCCAGTTTTGGCAGTTGCCGAGAGCACTGTAATTTGAGCTGCAGTTGATCGGAGCAGCAATCCACAAAGTGGTAGGTTAATAAATGTGAATGAAGAATAATAACGAAGATTCACAAAATCAACAGCTCACCAACGACTGCAACGTAGCGCTATGTTGGAGAGCATTCTCAACCAACTTAACGGGAGGCATCTACCAGACTTTGTTAGTCGGGCTGCTGGGGATCTTGTGACCCATGACCTCGCCATCCCCCCGTCACCGTGTGGTTTTTCTCAACAGTCGGTAGTCGCAGCGATTAGCACAGCAAACGTGGACTGCATTCTCACTATCACAGTCATCGGCCGCGAAATTAAGAATTTCCGTGCGGTTGCATTGCACACATAATAAGTCCACTTGATACAAACTAACTGGCGGAGACAAAAGTGGTAGAATAACGAAAGCCAGTGTGCATCCACGTAAACGGAACAGGTCCTTGATGCACAGAACAAAGTTAACAACGCATACGCATAGTGAACATCTCTTTTTACAAACGTTTCTCTGGAGGGAACGGTGGAAATAATTGTCAAACAGATCGCTAAAAAGTAGTTAATAGTCCATTAACCATCAAGGAAACTAGAACGACTGCACCTGTGCACTTTGATTATAGAATTTATATTTGAAGGCGAAGGTTATCGACAGATAAACGGTGTAGTAACAGAAAGCCCATTCGGTCCTGTTTTAGCAGACAATATTATGGTACACCATGAGAAGTTACAGAGTACCACCGAGGAAGTGGCTCTGTATCGCCGATGTACAGAAGATACACTGCCACCAAAGAATAAGTGTCTGCATTAAAATACATCCCAACATATCACTTTCAATTCAACATGAGGCCGACCATTCTACTTCTTTTTCTGCACATCCACAAAACCCGACGATTAGACGCTACAATCGGAAGATCTGTTTACAGAAAGACCATCATCAACACAGCAGCCATGAGCCTGAACAGAAGGTATTGTGGTTCGGGCTATCGCTCACTCCAACAAGGCAATACTTTGGAAGAAAACGTTGCTAAGCAGGTTGAACATTAATGAAAGAATATTAAGAGGCAGTAGAAGAAACAGTGTGAACGCAGGTACGCCATTGGCTGCGGCACACTGCCATCTCGGATAATGATTCTAACCGGCGACTTGAGTTATCACAAGGACCCCAGCCATGCAGGCGTCACCTACTCTCTTTGTTCGATGCAATAATAAACCTCTTCATATTTCGTGACCACGTGAAGTTTGACCAACACGCATTTTTATCCAGCTGTTGGTGATCTCAACAAATAATGCCCGACACGGTAAACGATCAGATGGCGTACGGAAAAGGTGACCTAACCATCGCAGGCTGTGCAACGAAATTTGTTGATCAATTGATCAGACGTTCCAAGCATTCCCAAATATGCACAAGCGAACAGCGGTAATGCTCATACGATCAGCCCAATTAACGTGGACTAATTGGTGGAGAAAACGGTGGTCAAACATAGCAAATCTGTTGATATCGTCTTTGCGAACAGGGTAAGCTCCCGAACCATGCAGCAAAACAGAACGTACACAAGTACTATATACCGTTCGTTTTAGCGATAACCGAACGTCTTCCGATGTCACAGATGGAATAAGTTGGCAAAGGCAACTCGTGCCTTTGCAATCCTCGCTGATATCACATCAACAATAGTACAAGTTGACGAGATAGTGCTACCAAAGTATATGGAATTGCATATAGTATCGAGCAGATTACTTGCGTTGAAGAAACTAAAAGTGGAAGTGCCCAGTCTCGAAGCAGCACTTTGCACTTTGAAGGTGTGAGGGGCATTCTATACGAACCAGCACGGTCAATCAACTTGATCAGCATGATCTGCGTGTTTTCGGCAGAGGGGCCAAATAAGACAATGTAATTCGCATACTCCAGATCGGTCAACCTAACGCCCAGGAGAAACCCAATACCAAGTTCGCAGGATTCCTCAAGCACACCTTCCACAATGTTGTTCATAGCAAAACTGAACGGGAAAGACTGGATCGGACGTCTTTGAGGGGCACTACTAGAAGTGACAAACGCCCGAGATAGTTGTCCATATACTCTCATCCTGCTTGCAGAATGAGAATATAGTGGTCTCAACTGACACGCATTTCCCTGGAATTCTTTTGGGTAGAAGACGGATTAAGAAAACATAATGAGCAATGGAATGGAAAGCAGCCTTCAGGTCTAAACAGCGCACGATCGTCAGCTGCCTTTAAGAGTGCCGATGTTCCAAGATCCGTCACGAGGTTAAAATGTGATCAATCACCCATGACGGGCTGAAATGTTACTTGTTTTACACCCATCTGACTATCTTGGGGCATAGTGAGCCGACGTAATTTATGGCCAGTGAGAAACTTGGACGCACCAGACAATAGACTGATACCTCTGTGGTTGTCACATGGACTTCGGGCTCCCTTTTTGAAAACGGGAATTACTGTTGGTAAGCACCAATCACGTGATACCTCTTCAATTTCCAAAACGGTCTGGAGCAGTTTTGCCCTTCCTGATATTAACCTCTCTCCGCTATCTTTGAAAAGAGAATGAGAGAGATCTGGTCCAGGAGCCTTGTTACGTTTCAATAACTTAAGTTTCAGGGCCACTTCTACGTCCGACCGATGGCTGTCTGGAACGCAGTAACTGACCATTCGGGTCCCGTCTTCTAAATGGTCTGGTTTAGGCTAGCTGAACTGTTCCTCAGAATTTTCAGTCCATCTATCAGGTCGGTGCGATTGACGGGTGGTAGATGAACCATCTTTTTCACACATGTTCTCACTTACATCGACTCGAAGACCGGTACAATCTTGGATCAGAAAAAGTAGCCTTCTGGTATTCCCAGATAAAGACTGGTTCCCTCTCTTTCGACAGCTCGACCAAGTGGTGCTCACGCTCTGCGCAAGCTTTTGATCAACGTGCGTTTTAGTTCTTGACGGTCGTTGTCATCTTCAGAGCCAGGTGGAATCGGCCGACACTTGTTCGT
>JTDE01002376.1:116205-134105 GCA_014338405.1 Paragonimus skrjabini miyazakii
TTGACGCGATTAAGCGTTGGTCGGACGATTGGAGTCTCCCACTAAATGACAGTAAGTGCGCACATATGTCACTCGGTGGAGATTCTGGCAACGCCTTCATGAGCCAGAGTGCACTCGGCACAGTAGATATCATGAAAATCGATCTGAAGAAAGATCTGGGCATCTGACTGTCGTCTAACTTATCTTTTGCGCATCACCGCGAGATGGCAGCGGAAAAAGGGTTTGCCACGCTCAGGATGATTGAACGCACATTCCCCCACATAGACAAAAAAGCATTTCAAGCGCATTACGGGGTTTATTTAAAGCCGCTCTTCGAATAGGCTAATTAGGTCGTTTATACCGGCCTGAAGAAAGACATATTATCCGTTGAGCGTGTCCAGCGCATGGCTACCAGACTAGTCACAGGTCTCAGTGATGTCGCGTACGAGTCTCGACTTGAAATACTTGATCTTTACCCACTTGAATTTCGACGACTCCGAAGTGATTTAATTTTCACACACTTCCACATTAGAGTAGGCCTCGTTGATCAGTTTTTCACTGTAACGAATGATGACGGTCGGCGAAAACATATCAGGAAGCCTTTCAAGCTTCGTCCTCAGACCTTTCTCAGACAGCAATTTTTTCCCTACAGGGTTGTTAACTTCTGGAACAGTCTCCCTGCTGAGGTCGTCAGTAGCGCTTCTAGCGATCGCTTTAGAACATTACTTGACTCTCATTTCCCAAAATTTCTTTTATGCCAGTAATCTTAATTTGTTTTGTGATATTTACTATAACTCCCAAGAGCGGTGCTACACCCTGTTTTCACTGAATGCCTTTCAGATCAACAGACGCTTGCGTGAAATTGAACAAGAAAAACCGACTGAATCCGGGACCCTTGGGCCTCTGCCTCGAACCCGTGTATCAACCGCTGAATCGTTGACATTTTTTGAATCCTGATGATCAAATGGAATTTTTGTTGACATTCTCCGTCGCTGGCGGCTGTCACGCGGTTGTGTTGTAGGTTTCTCTCACGTCTATCTTCCTAGCGGCATTTGACTCTACGTTGGAGTCCACTTGTATACGGTGAGTAAATAAATAAGTAGTTTGTTTTCAGGTCCACCGTCTTCTCACTGTGACTTCTGATCCGCTTTAATATAGTGCTGTGGAAATCTTGACTTTACGAACCTCGAAACGCATCACGATAGGGATAAAACAAAGAGATGACATAACTTGGTTGCCCTGAACTGCAAGAGCAAATCATTTTTCGATTCGTACAACGTAGGAAGAAGGTCACTCTAAAATATATCCAGCTCTGTTTTGAATATGTTTACCCTGGTGGCCTCCACGAACTTTGCAGGTAATTTTTTCCTGGAGTTGTTTACTCGGTTAGTGAGAAGGTTAATTCGAACAGCCAATCGTGATCTCGTTTTCTTGATCGTGAACCTTTGACCTCCTGAATATCTGTCCTGACGTATCATTAACAGACGTGCCAGGGGACTTGTGCCAGTGTGGTGGGTAATTTTGTGCACTTCAATACGGTCACCTCTTACCCGCAGGCGTCCGAGCGAGAATAAATTCAACGAGCTTAGTCGGTCTTGGTAGCTTACACCCTTCATACCCCATACCATACTTGTGGCGAGCTTTTGTACTTTTTGAGGACAGCTGTCTTTGTTGAGATACGGTGACCAAGCCTGGGCACAATATTCCGAGTGGGGACGAACTATGGCTATGTACAGTGGAATGAACACTTCTGAACATGGGTTGGCTATCGTACATTTTAGTCGGTATAACGCTCGCCGTGCTTTTGCCGCGGCTGCAGCACACTAAGCATTTGGAACAATCGTGCTAGTAACCTGGATACCTAAGCCTCTCGTTTGCTGTTTAGCTACGAGTTCGATTTTCTGTCCATGTGTAACCCTCATATACCTGGGGGTCGACTGAGAACCATTAGCGGGGACATGGCTTTTGAGAACATTTAGTGGTAAATCCCATCTTAATGTCCATTCACAGATCTTCAGAATGTCCTCCCGGAGAGCGCCCGAGTCCGACGCATTTTCCATCAGCTTTATGTCATCTGCTTACATGTAACATAAATACAGGTAACATAGAGATGAAGAGTTGACTCACGTGAATCTGCGACTGGAAAGCACTTTGGAAATTCATCCAAAATAAACCCTCAAAACAGGTCCGGGAAGAAAGATGACCAGCACTTATCTAGCTTTCTTTTGAACTCTGTCACACTATCAGAGGATACTGCACTCTGTGGAAGTATGTTCCAACAGTTACTGACTCGACATACGATGAGGCTAGCCCGAATCGATGTAACAACCCCCTT
This sequence comes from Paragonimus skrjabini miyazakii, assembly GCA_014338405.1. Taxonomy (NCBI): domain Eukaryota; kingdom Metazoa; phylum Platyhelminthes; class Trematoda; order Plagiorchiida; family Troglotrematidae; genus Paragonimus; species Paragonimus skrjabini miyazakii. Next base: position 118,520 of record JTDE01002376.1, read on the forward strand.
CTTCTCCAACTTGAGATTGTGTCTTAGGAGGTGTGAATTTGTATGCAGGCTGAACAGATATTTCGCCGCAACTCCTGTTATTCCCTTAATAATCTTGAAGGCTTCTATCAAGTCACCTCTATCCCTCCTTTGCGGAAGGGGAAACAGATCAAGTTTTCTTAGTCTGTCTTCATATGAGTTATCTCGCGTTCCCGCAAGAAACTTTGTAAAACTTCTCTGAATCTTCTCAAGTAACTTCACGTCTTCTACCATATGCGAGCTCCAAGCTTACACACACTATTCCAGATGTGGTTTAACATAAGCTTTATAAAGAGGCAACGACACCTCCGGACGCCTTGACGCGAACGTTCTCCCCAGCATATACAACGCTCTCTTTTTCTATACGCGCCGCCTCTGTACACCGTTCGAAAAAATTGCAGTTCCTCTCTATGTGCGCTCCCAGGATCTTGGTTGTTTATATACACACTGATGTTATTTTCCGCTGGTCTAGATTCCGGTTTCAGCGATTTCAGCGATTGGCACACGGGGTTAAGGCCGGGTGTCCAAATCACCCGGATCCGTAGTGAACAAGTGCTTATGCCACAGACCGTCGTCCGTCAATAATTTAGAACGTCTTTCCTAAAAAGCAATCGAAACGAAGTCCCAACAAGCATCGAACTAGAGAACACAGCGGGGTTTGGAAACAAACTGCACATTTCCGACAGTGTTTGGACATATGTTAAATAGTTAGTTCTATCCTAGTCTGGGACCAACGGCAGCAACCGAGAAAAAAAGAGACGCGAAATGGGCTGCAGCTCACTCAACGCCACTCAAAAGCGTGCCAAGCGAAAAGTGCGTGGAGTCTTCGAGTGCGTTGCTCAACGCTCAAACAGGTTCGGTTAAACGACCTTGAAGAGTGAAATAATAGACGAGTCGTTAAGAGAATGACACGTATTCGATGTGTGCAATTAGTTGTACGACTGAAGAAGGTGGCACTGAGTTTATATCAAACCTCCTATAGCAAGCGAACAGAGAATCGTGCATACAGAACAGACAAGCGCGGAAACACGGTTGCAGCCGGGATCCTTAGAGGAGCTACAATATCGCTGGTCACTACAGATCCTGTAAAGTTATCTGTTTCCATATACAGCCGTCTGCTGTTGACTGGTAAGATAACCATTGGAAACATGGTGCGCTGCCTTTCATGATAGCTAGAGAGATTACCGGGAACAGAGTAAAATACAAATTCATCAATGTCTTAAGTGAGTAGAAATCTAATAACATCCTGGAACAGTCCCTAATTAGAGGTCGTTCCCATGGTTGATGTTGATGTTCTAATCTAGCCCATTGGGTGATGCAAATGACCCAAATTGCGGTTCAGCGATTCGGCGATCGGTACACGAGTTCGAGGCTCATAGAGTTCGTATGCATACACTTAAAGGTTACTTCCTCAATTGCTTCCGCAAAGAAAGAGGAAGGAGTGTGAGGAAGAGCTTTAGAAGCAGGACCTTGAATTGAGGTGGGTTGTTATTTGTGGTAACGGATAACGGGTAAGCCTAAAAGGTTTGCGTATAAAGGAAGCGGAAGACGTATATGGGAAAATTGGACGACTAACTGATAAGCCGAGATTCGTTGAAGTTAATAGGCCATCAGACGACGGAACAGGCTGGTCAACACAAGCTAGTTGCAGGTCTCAGAGACGTAGTGCTCAATATAGTATGAACGTATATTGCACACTTACATGGGCTTCGCTATCCCACGCTAGTGACTTCATTAGTTCGATGAATCAGAATAACAAATGTGTGCAACAATAAATCAAAGTATATCTTATCATGTAAAACATTTTCCCGTGATACAGGGCGAATAATAGTTCACCAATCACGTTTTTAGGATTTAGCTTCTGCCGTTGTCTATGAATAACCCTGTTAAATGAGTTGTTTATTGTGCAATGTTCATAATGTGCCCTTACGCCCAAATCTCTGTAAGATCTCTATTTGTCCGTGAATATAATGCTTTGAGGCTGAAAATGAGGGGTATATACAACGTGACCAGCTTACTTGAACATGTCTTCCGGTGATAGACAATAAGTTGGCAGCATATCGTGTGATTCTAGCGACGACTTCCTAGTCCATGTCACTATGAGACTGAGTATCAAGGCTTTCTGGAAGTGACACACACGATGGGACTGTTTCCACTTGCGGTGGTTCAATAGTTTCAACTGTGAATTGAGTTACACTCGTCAGCTGCAATCGACATGGATATTCCATCGTCCAGCACCCCGACAGAAGAGAAGCTGAAAATGAGCAAACATGGAGTATCAACGTGGTGAGCAGTATTTCTGACCTGGATTTGTTTTATAGGGTTAATGTTTAAGGTAGAATATGTATTTCATACATATTCCAGTAGTTCATTCGACTTAGTCCACTAAAGTATATCCTGCAATCACATTGAAGTGCGTAAATGTGTAACATATAGCCCCCAAAGTTACCACTGTTGACAATCCGGATGCTAAACTTGTCAACAAAGACAACGGCAAAAATAAGGCTCACAATGATTCATTTGCAGCTGCTGTGGCTATCGATTTTTGAATCTTCGAGGTTTGCAACCGAAATATCAGCACTTATCTGTGCTGATTGGAAAATTCTCGTGGTCTCTGAAATTCCGTCCATTTTGAGGAAATAACGAAGTCCAGTCCAGAAGATCGTCCATTGCCTTACAAAAATTTCCGCCTTCTTATTTTCCTTCATCCTGACAAACGTTTCTACACATTGTTCCGGAACCTTCTACATAGGATAATGGCGAAATTCCTCGACTGTTCATTTTCTCCCTCCTCAACATTCCTTCTGGCACGAACTTGAGCATAAAGCCAACGTTAACCTTATGGAGCAATAATTGATGAAACTTCTCAGCACTTTTCATCGAACATTAGAAATTTTGAGAACAACCGTATTAGAAGCAATTGAGCCGAATGATTCTTCATAAACTAGACTTTCCTTCTCTTATTCTGTCTGTTTTGTTACTTTATTTTCATAATCGGTGTATTTTACAATTAAAAATTATGTGTACAGTATGCGTCTCACATCAAAATGTGTATACTGATCATGCTCACCTGAGCGAGTTTCTCACAGACTCGTTGAGAAATATACCATTGTTATTAATATCCTTCAGGTGGGAAAATTGAATTGCTGAAGTTGTATTTTTGTGGCGTGCTTCAGTTCCTGAGATTTCCGTTGCTGGGAATTCACTTTGTTTTCTGTTCAGTTCACAGGACGTGGCAGCTAGCAGCCTTGTAGTCCAGTTTCTTGCGCTGGTAGGCAACAGCTTCCCGCGCTTCGGTTGTGGAGATCTCGTATCAGGCTTCGTCTGTCTGATACCCGTAACCTACAAAAACATTGACAGGCTTGTACGTGAGGACAAGGAAAAAGAACTAGAGAACCAGGAAACAACTTGCGTGCCTGTTCCCCAATAAAATGCAGACAACCGTACTGAGATAATCGCGCATACGTAAATATCCGTACGCACTCATTTTGAAACAACGAACAATATGCATGTGGTACCTCAGCTATATATGTTACACTTATATGTAAATGCGACTGTTCTGTGACACGCTAATTGTGCAGTTTCGAGAGAGGCAATACTGCTCTTCCTGCACACTAAAAAACGGGTTTGCAGACTGCATGCTCACATGACAGCTTACTGTCGTTTTGGACAAAAAAATAGATAAGTTAAGAACGAAGGACATGTTTAAGTACAGCTCCTTCCATTTGGAATCCCCGATTACTCAATGGCGACACATGAGCACACTAATACTGAGATGGTCCGACGCAAATTTCTGAGCAATACGGGGAAGGGAGTAGAATCCCGCAGCCCCCATCTCCCACTGCCTCACCTTGTAGGACCAATTTTGTAGCCATCGGAATGGAGGCAAGTGCTGGTCGTACTATTTACTTATTTATTTTTTGTCGGAAACATAACAATAATTTTACCCGAATGGTTTTGACGTCATAACCTCTCTATTCCTACTCAAGGTCTCTTTTTGTAACCCGTTAGTTACGGCCTTTGCTGTTTGTTTAAATAGGCGGAGACTATATATAAAATATAGTTCAGTACCAGTGGTAGTGACATTTTTGTCAATACTATCATGTATTGCGGTCCGCATCTGCTAGGCGGTCTGGGTTTGAGCTGAGTACATTCCTCATTAATGTTACGTATTCTAACTATGGTATATATTATTTTTCATCCAGGTTGACCTAGGGGATTTGGATAATCACAAATAATTATATCAAAATGGAGCGCAAAGTTCCCAGAGAATACTGCCACCACCGGCTGCATATCCACCAAGTGAACATGCACATAAGATTTCAACCTGGAGCAGCCCTGTCTGTTACAAATCTAGTTGATACGTGTTATAACTTCACATGCTGACAACTTTCAATGTGAAATCATGGACGTGAAGTGAACATTTCTCAGAATCATAATGTAACTGTAGGTGTTACGTAGGGGGTTACAATGCGTTCTCACAGAAATTCGATTTATGAAGTAATGGAACCCGGTCTGTTACAAGTCTTGTTGATTCGTGTTATGAGTTCACATGTCAGCCTCCTTCCTCTCAGAAAATATTCTGTTATGAACTTATTGTGTTACATTCTTGTTTTTCTCCATTATTCTTGTTTTTCATGCCCTGTTGTTTCCTCATTTTTTCTGTTTTCTTGTTGTTCAGGCTTTTTTGTTGAATTCGTATCTTGCGTACAGCATGCTGGATTTGAAAATGCTTTCAACTTATACGGAAGTGATTTCTAATGGCTGGTACTTCTTGAACTTTATCCATTTTCAATATGAAATATACAGATACTTTGTTTATATCGCAGACTTATCGCTTTACTGTTAATTTCTGCGTGTTCACCGGTCACTTAGAAGATGTTTACGGTAGTATATCCGTCGTAGGATCAATTTGGAGAGTCATTCGATGCGTCCGTCGTACATTTCCATATCGGTCTGCGTTAGGTCATTTGAAGGCGTTCGAAGTAAGCGATTCATGACAAAAATGATCCTGTCAAATTGGCTTCGCAGTTTGTTGTCAGATAAGTTCGATCGCTGAGAAGAGAAGCCGGTGAAACTTACGCATTAGGATCAGCAGCTTGTAAGCGTTGGATGACGTCAGATTCGAACTGCTCTAGTTATTGAAGCGAATAACCAGGACTGTGATAAAGGTGCTGTTAGTAATACTTGCCCACTCGGAGCCTACTCTAACCGACTGGAATCCAATTCTGGACCGCTCAGAAACGACTCTGGCCAGAGTCGAACCGGCTCTGGATTTTGTTGCACGCCTACTCGGGACCGACTCCTTACCAACTCTTGCCTAAGACAGGTCGACTCCGGGCTAGAGTCAGCGTGGTTTATGGGTGGTAATCCAGGATTATTTAGTCAGTGGCGCGTGGTAGACTATTCCAATAACGCTTATTCGGACGATCTGATTAACGGGGACTATCTTCCAAACTTGAAGAACGTCAAAAAAGATCGTGAAAAATCTGGAATCTACACGGTTCTGTTGACAATGTTACAAAATTGTGCTCTCTCACCATGAAGGCCGATTAACGGAATACACAAATTATTCAGCAGAAAAGCTACAAATCATCTATTGCTGGTAAAATCTGCAGTCATAAAGCAACAAAGTGCGGTACTCTTAAATATTTGTTGATATTTCGGTTGCAAACCTCAAGGATTCCGAAATCAATAGTTTTTTCGGATAAAATGCGCACGGGGATTGACATTTCTGTTCTAACCAAGCGGTAACTATTTTGTCGCTCATTCGGCGCCGAGGTCAAAGAAATCGATGGCGGATGCTACGACGATATACACCGGTTGTTCATTGAAGTAGCTTTCAGTGTTTCCCGGGTTGACTGTCTCATATTGAAAAACGGTGAGGTGTTCGATATATATTTGATGGCGTAATCACTGATACGTGTGTTAATACATTGACACATGTATGCAATTAATCGTATGTATCAACGTACACATTGGAATCATGAAAACAATCTGGTGCAAATGATGGCGAGAACGTGTCAAACAACACCAAAAAGAAAGTCTTAACAGATAGGCAGTGATAATTATAAAAGGGAAAAAATAAAACATTTTGTGTGGTTATCGTACAGAATAAATCATGGTCGTTTACTGCACACAACAAAGCAAGACAAGGGCAAAATTGAGATCGGCTTCCTACAAACGAACCAAATGTGCATCAACGGATTCATCGGCAATTATCCGTTTCGAGGGCTTCCTCTTAAAGGTCGTTCAAAGGTCAAAACGGTCCTCGTTTCTTGAATATTTTTGGAAATTTTAAAATCGAATCTTGAAGCATAGTACGTACAGTACACCAATTATAAATAGGTCGCGCTATTGGAAAAATTCTGCCAAAATTATCAGTTTAATGAGGAAAAGTTTTCCCACCATTTTCTTGAAAACAACTCGTTATTGGCGTCAGCTCACTTTGTGGAGTCTTATGAACCGATCATTGCAATTTTCGAAATAAAATACGCCATCCGATGGCATAAGAGTGCTTCCTTTTGGGCTTTCTGAAGATATGGTCGAAATGGAAATATACGACTATACAGTGTTGACATTGCATTTCAGCAAGAATATTAATAAATTTGATGGTGTAACATATATGACAGCATTTCCAGCTTCTTTGTCTATATGATATTCATACTATTTCTCGTTGTTCGCGAGATTTCGGGTAAATGCTGGTCAATGAGACGTTGCCCTTAGTAATGGTTGAAAATGAAGCTATCATATGGTTGCTTCCATCTTCGGTGCATATGGAACGGCGTAAGAACAGGGTATCAAGTCCCACTCTATCACCAAGGATCTTCAGAAGCAAATTCTTCTCATTCCACTGAATTGTTTCCAACCAGATTGAAGTCGCGTGGCGTTCATACGGAGCAATATATGGAAACAGGTGAAAATCCGACATTAAAATTTCTAAAACTATTCAAAAAATTCGGTTTTGCACCAAAAGGGCCGTTTTGACTTTTGAGCGACCTTCAGGCCAAACTCCTCGGAACGGATAATTGCCGACTCATCTTTCTGATTCATACCAAGCGAAAGACAACAAACGCAACAGATGAACTTCAACAAATCCAACAGTGCGCATCCTGCAAAAACATCGGCCCACTGCTAGTGAATTAAACGACTCTAGCTAGCTGTCGTGTGATTGACACCATCTAAACTTTTCACTGTGGAAGTTGCGTGCATGACTTACTGGGCCTCTGGCTCATGTTTGTTGAGTTTTGTTACCACTTCAGATTCCCGTTGAGCCATCGTTCTTCACAGGAACGCTGCTCCTCAACGCTTCCACTCCGCTGCACGCTACAGTATCAGTGTTCACAATCTCTACCAGGAAAATGTAGAATAGAAGAAGGATAAACGAGAGGAGAATAAAGAACTATAGAGAACTTGTTCACCGTTTCCTTATCAAATAAGTAATAGTTGCCACTGGATGCAGGCAGCTACTGCGACATCGGCCCCTGAACACATCGTGGTTTCCCAACATTCATTTAGCTGCAGATTGTGGTTTTCATTAACCGTCTTTCTTGCACCTGAACGTTACCTGCTGGCAATGCTGGTATCCTCCGCCCGTTTAAGGAAACATAGATCTTGTCTCTCCCAGTCGTGCCACCGCTTGTCCTTAAGTACACCTCACGGACGTGAATGTCGGCACCACTCACTGTTCTACTTACCACGGCCTTGGGCCGCACGCTCACGGGTCGAAAGCCTCCAACCAGTGGGATAGGGTCACCAACTTTCACGTTTCGTCCAACCCTGGTCCACTTATGGTAAGCCTGGATGCATGGTAGGTAATCCTTGACCCAACGTTTGCAAAACACACTAGCTTGGTGTCGAACTTGTGCCTGTGTCGTTTACAGCTTGTGGCGTGGAGTATTTTAAACCTGTGAAGGTTCGGATTGGGAGAGTATTTGTGAAAGATATGGCTATCTCTTCACTCGTTCAAGCACAGGAGCTGTACATTTGGAAGTAGCAGGCTCGATGTCAACGGACTTCTCTCACTCACATTAAACTGGTAGAAAGGTACAAAAAAGGGTGAAAGCAGGCTCAGTACCTGAACAAGGCACTTTGGAAAAGGCAGGCCTAAATATGGTTTTGGGAGCGACGGATCGTTTGTCTTTAAAATTGAGGGACAATCCAGATGGTCGGAGACTAGAACTAAAGGTTTGTCACTCATAATTCTGTCGACCTCAACCAAGTAAGTGTAGATAGTCTGATCCGACATAAGCTGTTGGTTTAGGACAGTCTGTACGTCTCGTCAACTTGTGCGAATCGTGCGCCCTCATATTCTACTCCAATGACCGGGAGCGAGGTTATTTAAATGCCGGTCGATATCATGAACCGCCAGAGTTCGACAGATGTTGTCTTTGTCGAAGACAAGTAAATTTTTCCTCAGCACCGATTTACTGCCTACGAAGTTGGATCCGTCATCGCTGTACATAACTTTCGGCAAAACTCCATGGCCAATGAATCTAACTATGGCCGTTAATAAGAAGTCCGTTCTTTGAAAATTGTTCCAAGGCGGATAAAACATCACAATCGATAACTGCTATTACAATGAGATCGAGTGCATGATCTAGTTTAGCAGGTATCAGAAGCATCGGCGCCTTCCAATCATTTAAATTGATGCGAACAGCTCGACGTTCCTAGCGGAAGCTGTGATGAAGATCCAAGATAGTCGGTATGTTTAAATTCCTGCCAATTAGTTTGTGCTATGGGATAAGCTTGAAGTATGGTTAGACACATCAACAAGGCTGCTCATCTCATGAAGGGTGGCTTCATGTTGTCTGTAGATACATCCTTACGGTAGCTCATAAAGCCGAGTGAATACTAACAACCACAAGTAGTCATTACCCTTGTCAAGACAAAGCTTTTAAGGTAAAATTGCAGTGTTACTGCAACAGGTAAATCGTATGTTCTCTGTCCCCTCCAGGGCTGACTTTCAAGGAACACGCGATAGTCTACGATCGTCAGTTAGGCAGACACATAATCTGACGTGCACCGAACTTCATTGACTGAATTGACAGGGTCGTATAATAGAATAAGAAATGTAAAAAATAGGCGTCATACTAACCACTGTGCATGCAATCAACAAAGAGAGGACACTTATCGCAAAATGTTAACACTTTGGTTTACTTTGACCAGTCGCTAACGTGAAACCAGCAAATTTCATATAAACTGCACATAACAACCACAATCAAACGAATCATTCATAAGGATTTGAAATTTCGTACGCTAATAATACAATCAATTCCATGGCAAGCATACTGAATGCGTCAATGTCTACTGTGCTTAAAAAGCTGTGCATGCATTCACACGCAACAAGTTGGATGAAATTTTCTTATGCGAACCCATTTTTAGACTATTGAAGTGTTATCTTGTTTCTGATTCTTGGGTGACGCACTTATACCAATAAGTTACTGACTGGGAATCACGAATGCCTGGCTCTATGTAAGGAAGTGTTGGAAAGTGTTAACAGGGTTGGGTGGGGGCAATGGAACAACTGGAGGTGATTTCAGTGGAGAAGGTTTAAACAGCGCATCAATGATTCGTAATAACCTGTTCACCTTGGAAATCAGTTAGACTCTAATTAATGTTAGCCAGTACTGACGGCTACCTTGGCCAGCATACAAAAACTCTTCACAGAAAACTGTGGAAAAAAAGACTCTCGCTTACCGTATATAATTTTATTATAACCTCAATTCACATCATGCGTTGTTTCCCCTGCCTCAAACTCTCCCCATTATCCATTATCAATAACTGAAGCGTGCTATGAAATATATATTCTACCTTATATCTCATATATATACTTTTCCACATTTTCTATATGAAATACATATTCTACCTAATATCTCACATATAAACTTTCCCACATTTTATATATATGCTCATTCGTAATAACCTGTTCACCTTGGTAATCAGTTAGACTATAATTAATGGTCGCCAGTACTGACGGCTACCTTGGCCGGCATACAAAAACTCTCCACAGAAAACTGTGGAAAAAAATACTCCCTCGTTTACCTTATATAATCTAATCATAACCCTAAATCACATCATGCGTTGCCTCCCATGCCTCAAACCTTCCACATTATCCATCATCCATAACTGTATCGTGCTATGAACTACATATCCTATCTTAAATATTGACCCTATAGAACAAACTGATGTCAAAAATACAAAATAAACCCACTGAAACCTTAATTCATATATATAAATCGAGTGCTGTGCCCCTGCATTGAAACCCTCCTTATTGACCATTATTAACCGTTGTAGGCTATGAAATATAGATTCTGGCTTAGACATTGACCCTATAAAAAAAAACTGACGTCAAAACTTTGGACGGAGTTTTGATTATCAAGTGAAAATCAGTCTAGAAGTAGCTGCTGGTTACCCAATTATCGCAGAATACCATGACAATTATTTCCGAATATTATATATTTTTCCGGAAAAACACAAAAGCATTGATATCGCGTAAAGCTTTTACCAAAAATATATAACATTTATATTAATCTTCATATTGAGTGTGATTACTTCTCATTTTCCCATTTAACACATGATATTGCGCTCTTTTTCCTATCCCCACGAGCATCCATAATGCAAGGAAAATTTTCGCGATGAACAGGCGCTCAAAACTCCATATTGGCCGAGCGATTAGTGAAATTTTCAACTTTATAACCTTTTTGATCAATCATCGAGTTCCTGTGCTGGAATCCGCTCAATTCTTCGCCCCATGTTGGAACTTCCCGTCCTCGTTCGTCAAAACTGAACTAATTCAGCATTTTTCCGAATGAAATTACGTCAAATAACGGCGAAATCCTTGGAAGATGAATTTGCATGTGTTTCCCCGCGTGACCTTGAAATATTTGAAACGTCGTCTTTACCTAACATTGTAAAAGGTAAATTAATGTAACATCTCATTTTTTTAGACTGAATCCGTGGAACGGACGAATTACATTCTTTCATTATGTGTGAATCGAACGTTGTGAACCCTGACTATTTTCCCTCTGATTACGTCTTCTCTTGTCAACAGACTTCATGTTTGTCTTGTTATATATCTATTTGTTGCTTTCTACCGCATGTAATTATCTGTCATGATCGTGCACACCCGAGCGTGCTTCTCACAAACGCGTTGAGGAATATATTATTATTATTATTATTATTATTATTATTATTATTAAGCTAAAGTGTGAGGCTCACGAGTTAGATATGGGTGGATATGTTGAAGGGAGGCGGAATGGAGAGTAGGCAGTTAGCGCCAGATGCTCAGCTTGCACCTGAAAATAAAAGGTACACCCCTTGGGTCAGGATGTCCACTGCGGTTAAAAACAACCACTATTTTCGGGCGGGCAATAATTACATTTTGTTATCAAAGAATTATGGCCTGGAGTTTTGTAAGCAACAATGGGAGATTATATTACCTTCGAATGACATGCCTATAGAGAGCTCACTTTATACCATTGAGGTACATTTGACTGGTGATAGGATCGTGCTTTGAAAAGTGCATGGTCAATCGACTGCCGAACGAATGATATTTCTTTGAGTCCTCGACTGATTAGTTTGGAGCCAGTGCACCGGTGTTTAGTGGATTGGTTAATGGAAGAACTGTTACATAATATGGTTAACTTACCATGCTGATACGGTAGAGTCTTTGGGTGCCTTCTAGCCTAAAATTATTACTGTTCTTTGGGTGGTCTGTTTTGGTATTTGTGTTTTTAGTAAACTTTGCTTCAGTTTGGAGCTCCCCAATGAAAATGACCAAATCACCTATTGAATCAAAAGTCAACAGAACGGTTCTTCAATTTTCTAGCGTTAGTGTTGTCGGATAGATCAGCGTTACGATTTGATGTGACAAAAAACGAAGCCAGACTACCACTGGGACATGCCTCAACCTTTTGGGTTATCAGCGTCCTCTGTGTGGATACGTCTTAGACCACGCGTTTATACCAACGGTATTTCCATCTACACACTAATGTCAGGATAATTGTGATCAATTTGAGAGGCGCTTCAGATATGATAAGATCCTGACATTGCACAAACCGTTTCCCGATCAATTTACTTCGGAATTTGCGTGAAGGTTAACAGTCAAACTGTTTTCTGATAAAACTTATACAGGTATATTATTATGGATCTTGCCAGTATTTTTTGACAGCAAGACCTGATATTTTCACAGCAAAACTAGAGCGTCGGGCCAGCTGGCAACCCCAAGTGGAATGTGGCCATCAGCCTAAACGGAGTGAAAAGCAGGTTGAAGCTCATTTTTTCACGTTACCCAGTCACAATCAACGTTTAATGAAAAAACAGCCGATCAGATAAGAACCCTAACTTACTACACGAAGTATTACCAGTTTGATCACACTACCCAATTAATCTCAACAAAGAATAAGCTGACCGTTAAAACGTTTGCTTGAGGATGAATATTAAAACTTATTAAGATGACTAGTTCGAGTCCTTGTGACGGTAGTTAATGCAATCTGGCGGAACAAAGAAGGATTGTTTACGTCCGCAAAAAATCTGGGGGAGATAAACGTGATGACGTAATTAAAACCAGTCATTATTTGTCAACCTTATGTAAACCACATTATATGTATGACATGTGAATCGATAATTGTCAGTGAAATCCGCTGACATTTCAAGTCAGCACACAAAGTTATTCATTCTATCGTTTCATTCAAATCACTTGCAGGGTGTCGCGTTTTCAGACCTCTTCATACTTCGTCTTTAAGATGCCAAAATACAGTGAAAAACTTGCAGAAAGACGATTTGGACAGGCCATTACAAAAACCTCGATAACAGTAACATTAAGGCGCTACCACCATCATCGCCAGCCTTGAGCCTGACCAAAAATTGTTGTGGTTTAGACCGCCGCTCAACTCAACGGTAACGTGGAATATCCTAAGAGAAAAAATGCTACCAAAAGGCTTTTTCATACAAAATCAGAAAAGACTGGGCAGAATACTAAAAATGGCATGAATGTAGGCAGGCTAATGACCACAGAACAATGACCTATCTCGTGACCACGTTGTTGCTTGGCCACCAGGTGGTTTTACCTAACTATTGGTGGACTCAGTGTATAACGCCCGGAACGGTAAACGTTCAGTTGGCAGGCAGGATACATGACTCAACCGTTGCAGGCCGCGCAAAGCAGTTAGCTGGCCAACTGATTACGGATCCAGTGTTGCAGAATATGGGAGGTTGAACTACAGCATTGCACAAGCACTCAGCCCAGGTAATGTGGGCTAATTGGCGAAAGTAACGTTGGCCAAACACAGTAAGTCTGTTGATATCTACGTCGGGAATACATCACATACCCGAATCCCAAGGCAAAGCTGAAAGTACACAAGCATTATATGCCATTATATTCGTTGACGACCAAAAATCTTTCCGACGCCATAGATGAAGAATGTTGACAAAGGCAATTCATGACCTTGCTACCTTCGCTGATCACGTCGGCAATCTCACAATCTGGCTGCGAGTGGTTTGCAATAAGACGAGTAGGGGCGAGAACTCCCCAGTTCTGAAACAGAACTGTGCACTTTGAAGATGTAAGGCGCATTCTATACAAACCAGCACGGTCAATCACCTTGGATGTTTGTTTGCAAGGTGTAGGCGCCTTGGTGTTTTATGTTTGAATGTAGACGTAGCTATTTTTAGGGGTTAGGTCCCCCACCCTTTTCCTTTTTTGTTCTATCTTCCTAAACAGGGTTTGTTTCTTCTTCCTCATGGTTGTGTGGCAGTTAAGCATCAGTGTGAACCATTGATGTATTGCTGTCTATGATGATGATGATGATGATGAATCACCTTGGTCAGCGTGGTATGCGTGTTTTCGGCAGAGGGACCAAATAGGTCAGTGTCATTCACATACTCCAGATCGGTCAACCTAACGCTCAGGCAAAACTCAACACCAAGCTACAACTTAGGTCGCCCGGAAGGTGCACGCTTCGAATTGTTATATTTGTCAGTTTCCTCTACTTCAGCCATTTTCGCACTCCCCAGTGGATATGAAAAGCAAGTTCCGCACACAACTCACAACAAATGCTGACACAGAAGGGTCCGCTGACAATGTACCGGCTGCACACGAACAGAAGAGAGCGCAAATCGACACAACTTGGAGCGATTGTCCTCCTGATATAATCGAAGTGAGTGAATTCCTTCACAAATGCTCAGATTTTCACTATAGAATTCAAACCGTCCTACTCTTCAGCTTAGCGACACTGCAGTTTCAGTTCTAAATTACATACTGTCATATATAGGACACTGTCATTTTCCTTATTTATTAATTCATTTATTAATTTAATTCTTCAATCCCTCCTCATTGTTTTTTGACAGCTCATGACGACCTCTAGATATGACTGACGGCAGATGCAGACCACAATACATGATAGTATTAACAAAAATGTCACTACCACTGGTACTGAACTATATATTATACATAGTCTCCACCCATTTGAACAAATAGCAAAGGCCGTAACTAAAGGGTTACAAAAAGGGACGATAATATATCTTCGAAACAGTTAATGAAAAGGCGCTCGCGAAAACTGAATTTAATTCGGTATTATTTGAATCAATGTACATGAGAGTTGAATATCTCACCTTGAATGTGAAAAGTTCCCAGAAATTGAATAAATGATATGCCTGTACAGCAAATCTGACAAATAGGCACCGCTCAGTAATGGTCATTGGTTGGGTCGGAGCAAACAGATTGTTGAAGCATCGAGAAATGGTAGGAAGTAAAAGTTATTCAGGAAAGAATATGAAAGAAGAATGTCTCAATTTGACAGTCAGAAGTGTACAGGTCTCAAACTGAATAATACTAAGGGAAATAGGTACGGTAGTTGATGTGAGAACAAAAATGGTTAATACTGTTCATTCATAGGGAACATACTGAAACAAGGGGCCACCCTCTAACACCAATCAAACAAAGCACAGCAATTTCAAAATGATGCAACAGACATTAGAGAAGTCAACACAGCTTAACACGTTCCCTTGATTAATCAAGTAAAACAGAAGAATTTCGCCTCCTCATCAACAGAAGGTCGAGACGCCGGAAATCTTAATTCTGTTTCTCAAGATTCTGGCTTCTGAGTATTAACTGACCTCGAGTTATTTCCTGCCATGAAAAACACTGTATATTTACAGTCCGATTTACGTTGTCATACACGACCACCTGGATATTCCGTTCAACCATGGTGAAACGGCTGAATTGCGGATCGTGTTTGAAGATCTTTCGTGTTGAAGGCCATGCAGTACAGTGTTATTGTTGCAGTGCTGAAGTTCATATAATGTGTCTATATGTGCACGGTGAGGGGAACACGTTTCTAATCGCACACCATTCGGCTTACCACTAGTTAGTTTGTGACCTTCGTATGTCTGTTCAGTTAGCTGCTGTGACATTGATTGTCACGTCGCTACCTGATAATAATAATATGAGTAATAATATATATTTCTCAACCCCTTTGTGAGAAGCAGGCTCGGATGTGCACGATCATGATAGATATTTGCATGCGGTACAAAGCAGCAAATGGATATATAACAAGACAAACATGAA